>JAQIXS010001201.1:0-32573 GCA_034700785.1 Rossiulus vilnensis | reverse complement strand
GTCGGTCACAGTAAAAAGACGCCATATCCATACATCATTATGAACATTTTATAACATTCACCTGGAGAGAGTGGTCGTTATTGACAGCTTCCATTGCAGGTAAAAATTGGACTTCCAAAATACCAACTCCATTCTATGATCGTTCTATTTTTGTAAGCACCCACCACCTTTCAAAATAAGATCATCTTCATGGACGGCCATATTCGTTTCGATTTCACCATTTTCAATTTGCACTTATGCACTGCATGCCCTTTCCATTCCATGCTGCCCTGAACGGCCCCCGTGATGACGTCACAGAGTTTTCCATGGAAA
Source organism: Rossiulus vilnensis (assembly GCA_034700785.1). Taxonomy (NCBI): domain Eukaryota; kingdom Metazoa; phylum Arthropoda; class Diplopoda; order Julida; family Julidae; genus Rossiulus; species Rossiulus vilnensis. Next base: position 32,261 of record JAQIXS010001201.1, on the reverse strand, counting down.
TTTGCGTGCTTGCAAAAACATATCCGAGCAAACATTTCTACAGCCGAATTTGCGGCCAAAGGGTTTTGCATTGGAGGCTAGCGACGTCAGCGTCTCTTTTCGGCGCCCACGGCAGCCCTGAGAGCGACGCAATTTGGGCGAACGAAAATTTTGCCCAAAATTCGACCAAAAATGTATTAGGTCCAAGCCCGAATTCCTCCTTTTAAAGAATACAAAATGAAAAGAAAAAAAATGTTTTACTTTCAGTAATGCTTTCGGGGCGGTAATCCTGGAAAAGTGTTTGAAAAAATGCATTCGTATCTCGGATAAAATTCCAGCATTTGACATTCTACTTTTTTGTCGAAAATGTGGAAAATTCACGAATCCTTCATTATTTGCGGCCTGGATTCGAAAATAGGCCTCGCCCCACTCGAATTCATCTTTTTTAATCGCCCAAAAAATATCAAAAATAACTTTGTTCTCCGCAGGCGGCCGGGGCCCGAAATAGCGGTGAACTTCCTATCTCCCCAAACACGGTCCCACAAATTTTCGAGCGAAATTCACGGTCGTAACGCAAATTTTGGCGAATTTGACCAAAATTCCATCATTCGGAGCAAACTGCGCACATCTCTTCGCTGGCCTGGTCGCCATGGGAAGCTGGCGCGCCATTGGGCTTGGCGACCAGAGCTGGGGTCGGAACCGCCTGTGTCCGCGGTAGCGAGACCGGTAGTCCCAGAGGCAGACCCCTGCCGAATTTTGGCAATTTCCGAGGCCCACATCCGCGGTTTCGGGGTCCGCGCCGTCGGCTGGATACGCGCCGCTCAGCCAACATGGCTGCGCGCAGGTTCTCCTCCACCCCCGATCTTCGGGCTGGGAAACCGACCCTAAAAACCCCCAAAAAGCGCGGTTCTTCACCCGCCCCGGTTCCCAGCGCTTCTCGGGGTCGATCCCCGACCCCGGGGGGTGCGGGACCGCGAAAACCGCTCAAAAATCGGCCGAACACCGACGGAATGCGTGCGGATAATTACGCCGTTCAAAATCAGATTTGCGCTCATAGGCAGCGCCTTGCAGAGGGCTTCGGTGGTCCTCACCGGGCCTGCCGGAGCGGCCCCAGGGTCAAGCTTGGTACCGATGCGTTCTGCGGAACCAGGGGGTCCTTGTCGGACCCTTAACTCAGACTCAGATGGTGTGGGGTCCGCGGACCAGGCCCGGAAAGGCGCGCCTGTTGCCGCATGGGACGGACAGCAATGGCGGTGTTTGGCGTAGTTTGTGTTTGTTGCCTCCGTCCGAAACGGCGTCCAGGGGCCGGATCCGCCGCGGGGCTGCGAGGCAGCGGCCGGGGGTCGATGGGCGGATATCGGGCTCTCCGCAGGTCCTTCGATCCGGTCCCCCGCGGGCCTCATGCGCGAGAAACGCGGCTTCTTTCTCGAAAACAAGGCCTCGCTCGGCCTCCCCCGACGACGAAAAAGCCGCGCTGCTCGGCCGAGCGCCTCCAAAAAGGGAAAAATCTCACCTGGGATCGGAGCTGGGTATCTCTGGCCCGCGTCCGCCGGGTACCCGCGGTCCTGGTCCGCCTCCGAGGATCGCAAACTGGTGGCCGAACGAAGCCAAGAAGCACATATCTTTCTCAGCGTAGCCATATTTCGCACACGAGATGGTCGCCAGTTATTTGGGCTCTCACACAGGTCCGCCTCGAGTCTATAAATAGGGGGCGGCGCTCGCTGCGCGCTCATTCGACAACTAGGCCAGGAGCAGGAAGGTTGCAGCTCAGCGTGCATCTCGTCGCTCGCTTTTCAAATCTCCAGAGCTGTAAGTTTCGATCGTTACTCATTGCATAAACTGTGCTTGTTATTTCACGTAAACTGCGGCAAATGTTGTCGTACGACGAAACGTGGATGTCGCGGTTGTTATGAAGGTTGGAAAAAAGTGTCAAAAAGGTTTTTAGTTTTAGAAGTTGGGGGTTGGGGGTGGGGCGAAAGAGATGGACCCTGTAAAGATGCTCCTGTCGCTCCATGATTTCCATCAACTGATTAATTCCGGAAAGACAGCTTGAACAAATGTTCTGAAACTTAAAGAGGGAAACCAATTTGTAAGAATGTTGGTAGTTTACAGTTGTATCGTGATAAGCATTTTTTCCAAAATATTACAGAAAGTTCTTAGACAATTTTTATACGCTTATTCAGTTTAAAGAAGTAGCAAATTAATTTTGCATTAATTACAAAGTGTTGCTATTTATTGAATTTAGTGTTAAAGTTGGACTTAATAAGCATTTTAATGGCCTACAAAGATTCGAATTTCCAAAATATCGTGAGGTCATGTCATTTTGGGTCAAATAATATTAATCATCAGCGCACGCGTTGTAGCGACGCCACATCCCTCAACATTTTTAGTTCCTAAATTTAATGTCAATAATTCCAGAGGCTAAAAATGCGAAAGGTTTTTCCTGCAAAAGCAGATATGCATTTAAAATAATTGGATGGCAAAGGAAACTTGCACTGCTAACTGATCTTGATAAACCTTAGTTAGATCTTTGTTGGCTAGCATTCCGCAATATTTTTGTCAGCTATTGTAAAGAAATAATGCTGTTCTAATGCGAACGCTAACCTTTTTTTATATCCAGAATTCGAAAGCAGCTATGACTGACACAGCATCATCCCCGGCGCCAGCCACTCCCGCAAAGGGCCAGAAGGGGCGCGAAGCTAAGCCCAAGAAGCAGAAGGTGGTCGCTAACCACCCCAAGTATGTCGAGATGACAGTGTCGGCCATCAGCGCCCTCAAGGAGCGCAATGGATCATCAAGACAGGCCATCCTCAAGTACATCCTGGGCCACTTTAGCGTCGGCAAAGACCCCAAGGTTGTCAACACGCACCTGAAGATGGCATTGAAGCGAGGGGTAACCAGCGGTGTGCTCAAGCACTCCAAAGGCCAGGGCGCCTCAGGTTCGTTCCGCGTGACTGGCGACAAGAAAGTGGCAGAGAAGAAGAAGCCCGGAAAACCAAGGAAGGTGGCAGCAGCTCCAGCGGCGGCACCAGAAAAGAAGGTCGCCAAGGCGGTGGTAGCCAAGAAGACGAAGAAGCCCAAAGCCAAAGCGGTAGAGAAGAAGAAGGCGGCCAAGTCGCCGAAAACGACCAAGAGCAGCAGGGAGTGGGTGGAGATTAAGAAGAAGACGCCTACAAAGCCCAAAAAGCCGAAAACGACCAAGAGCATCAGGGAGTGGGTGAAGATTGAGAAGAAGACGCCTGCAAAGCCCAAAAAAGCCAAGACACCAAAGAAGTCTGCAGAGAAGAAGAAGGCTCCGAAGGCCAAGAAAGCAGCCAAGCCCAAGAGCCCTAAAGCGAAGCGAGGCAAGAAATGAGGTGGATGCTGAAGTGCATAGACTCGTTTCGTTTTTACTTTCTTCATTATTCGGTAGGACTAGCACATCCCGCGTCTTCGAAAAGTGTATTTGTTAAGACCAGTGATATTGCGGGCTATGCGTTCATGCTTCTGGACAGTGGAGGTTTTCTAGGGCCAAAACCTAACTTTTCTTTGCCGTGTTGCAGGTTATGTTGCTACCATCGACAATGCCCATAAATGTTGGGAAATGAAAAGTTCCCACAGAAACCTCAAAATGGAAGAAAAGCTTTTAATTTTTTCAAATATCTACAGAAAATTAATTTTACATATAGTTTCTCCCAGCTGTCATTTTCTATTAAAGGAAATTAAAGTTTTTCCAATTGTTTTGGACAGCCATGTCTTTGCCGTAAACATAACAACCTGGAAATTTTGCTTTCACAAAAATATTCTGTATGAAGAATTTTCAGGACTGCTCGCAATGGCAATCAGCAAAGTCACACTTTTGTAACATTTCTTCCCTCCCCCGGTTTTTGAAACTGCTGTTTCGCAATTTTTAAGGTGAATTTATGCTCGTTCTGAATCGAGTTTTGTTACTCATATGCAAAAACTTCAGTTTTACAGTAAATACCGGTATTATTATTTAACTGTAGTTTCTGATAAGCGATTCCTTGCTACAATTGTTTCTCACTGCGTAGTTTTGGTGGATAATGCGGATAATGCTTTGTCTGACTACAACAGTTCTGGCGTGTCACACGGCATTAGTTTTAATTATCTATTTTTTATTTTCTTAAAAAGTATCCCGTAGTCTTTGAAAAGATTGATCATGGAGGAGTTCCAACATTTTATTTTTTGTCTGTAATTACTCTTATCGCTTATCATCCATGACATGCCGCCATCTTTTCATCTTGTAAATATTTGTCAGCGTTTTTTGGTTCATGAAAACATGTCAAAATGTCAGCAGAAATCATGGCAAAATTTTGATCAGTGTTTTCAGCCTTCATCTCTCATATGACATGTGTAAACTTCTCATTGATATCTTCATCGTTATATTTTCACTTGAAAACATTCAGATTTGGATGCGATTATCATTCAACTGCAAATAATCTTGCAGTGCATATATTATAATAAAATACTCTATATCTGCTACGTTCCTGTTTGTTTTATTAAGAGGCTGCGTGTATTAAAGAAAATTATTTTGATCTGAATTCCTTCATTTAGTTGTTTTTCTTAGCTAATTTAGAAAACTAAATCTGAGTGCACTCTAAAACCGAAAAGTCGGTCCGTCCACCAGCTCCCATTGATTCTCGATAGCGATCTCAGGACCTTGTCCACTTTAATTTCAGCTCTCGAGAGGCAACTTTCGCTTCATATCTGAAATGGACACGTAGCTTTACACATGACTACTCACAAATGTGCAGTTTAGCACACGGATTTATGGCAAAGCTTTTCAAAAATGCTAGGAGCAATTCGGATTTCATGGTGCTCACCGTGCTATACTGCAAAATGCATAATGATCTCACGTATGACCTCGTGACTACCCATAATACAGTAATAAATTATTTATTAACATGTAATATCGTTCTATAATGATGTTATAAATCGCTTCCTACAAGACAAGTCCCAAAGCTCGCATCGGACAAAAAAGCGGCAAGAAACCAAAACTAAGTCAATGACCTTATGCGCCGGAAAACTAGATATTTAATCCCTGATTACTAAACGGCTGTTGAACGCGCAAAGATTTTGGTGCAACCGACCAGTAGAAATAATTACAGCAAAGCGTAAAATCAACGAACTATTGACTATGTTTACCTTATTGCCGCATTTCTAACTGGTGTCAGAAAAACCCCGTAATCCTCAAGGCAAAATTCCGCAACATATACTTAAAGCACTAGATAATCACGATTTTTCCGGGCGGCATCCGAAAGGAAACGCTCCACGGAATTCCGATGTGGTTGGCCTTGCATCACCGCGAAGCCAGGCTCACTATATCTCAGAACCAAATACGATTCAAATCACGTTTTTATTGGCAAAGACGTTCAGACGGCCATCTTGGAATATTATCTACTTTCTACTGGATTCTGCTGGTTTATTTCCAAAATTCAATTAGGGTTGTCCAATTTTCGAGTTTAATATGCACGAATCCAGCTCCCGTCCCTTAATTTTATTAACTTTTTAAAAAATTAAGTACGAATGTTCAGAGATTAAAAATCAACCGGCCAAAAATGCGTTTCTGGCAACCAGAAAAGCACCAGGAGTCGCAACATGGTTCATTGGTACTTTTCTGTTGATAATATCTACAATGATCAGACACGCTGGTCGAATTAATTCAGTTATGAATGTGATTTCAAATCGTTTTAAACATGTAATCTGCAATGGCATGCATGTTTGCGGTGACGCAGGGACAAACCGTGACATCGCCAACTTTGCGTAGGCATGTACAGCAATTTTAAACAACCATGAACACGTTACAAAAATAGATATGGTGAGGGGGAAGAAAGTGATAATTGGGTGAGGGGAACAAGATCAATAGATTGTCAAGCAGTGGTCTCTTACGCTTTTAACATTAATTTTACTTGATGGCGTTATTTGCAATAAGGCAAAGAAGTATTTTTAATATGTCCCAAACACTTGTAATACCATTCCAATTTCTACCTTCATGACGCTGCGCTGTTACTTTCATTGAAATATTTAAGAAACCCATTATTGTGCGTTCATCTAAGTTGTATATTTGATTGTACACCGGTTAAGGTAAGTTCAAATGATTGGCATCACGCGCATTCAACCGCAATGCACATCCATTATGTCTTCAAGTAAAAAAGAGGAAAACTTCCAATTATGAGATAATTTACAAGCGCCTCTTATCTGTTGGTAGTTCGCCTTTTTATCAATTTTCCAACAAGTAATCACATCCCGTTTAACATCGACTAAGCTCTGGTTCCGTTAAATTCAACAACATGGGGTTATTTTTATTGTACATGTCATTCTTTAAAAAGAGTGAATTTCAAATTAAATTTTCATGCATTTCTCATTCTTATCTAATCAATCAGTCAAGCAAACCATAAATACGCACTTTTTAGAATACATTTCTCCACGCTAACAAGTGAAGTCGCCTAAACTGCCAGCAATTCAAAACGACCCACGATCTAAATCCAACTGCCCAGCTACCTTCGTAAATAAATAATTTTATAATCTGCGCTCGTTTCAGCATAACCGTATTTACACAAGGCCACAGGTATGCAGACTGGGCGTAGATTGCTATTTCCATGCACCACCGGCCATCTTGGTACACTCCATCTTTACTACCCTTACAAATCAAACGACGAAGATAATAATCAGTCGAACATGCAGTACATTAAAAATAATCTGTCGAACATGCAGTACATTAAAAATAATCTAATCCGTATTTAAATTTGAAAGTAAGGAAAAAGATCCAAGTAGGAGTCCCAATATGGCGCTTTCCTCAATTAGGCACAAACTGGGACTGCCAGTTTCTACGTAATATTGAGAAGAAATGGCTTTATTGCATTACTAATTGCTTATTTTTTATATAAAAATAAACATTTGTAAAAAAACTGTCAATACTATGTGAGAACGAATTTTTTTTAACGTTACTAGTCAAAAATGAAATTAACGACTAAGAAAAAGTCAAGGAAATAAAATGACAATGAACAATATCCGTTTAAATAAATACTACGTTTTTAAATTCTCCAGAGTTCATATAAATTTGCAGCAGGTTTTGAGACACCTCGAATTTGACGCGTGGCACGCCATATTGAAACTCAATATTTTACAAGTCCACAGTGACAATTTATGCACATTTTCACCTGCATTATTTAATCACAACAAAATTTAAAACCTTTAGTCTAGGTGATGCATTTTTACTCTCACGCTTATCATAAATTATCAAATCGATATAGCTCCCAAATGAAGCGAGTAAGGATATGCTAGTCTGCTTCACAATGGGGAGACTTGAAAACGACTTTTTAAAAATTTTTCGGCAATTACTTAAAAATCCAACCAACGTTCGACCGATGTGATTTTACCGTCGTTTTATCCTCAACACAGATGAGCAGAAAAGAACCGCTTACCCTATCGTATACGTCCAAGATGGCCGGATTTTAGCGAGGAGCGTGAAAGTTAAGGCAAATGCTTTGAAAATGACAATCTATTGATCATGCATCTACAGTAAGTGTCTATGCAGCCGTCCGGTGGGTTCAAGCCTAGGACATGCAATGCAAGAAATTCCCGCAATCCAAACTAATTTAAAGCGTGCTTGCCGCTCGCGTCCAAGGTCCAAAGCGCACTCATGGAGGCCGCTGCAAAAATTCGCAGAATTCCAAACGCGATTTTATTTTTGTTCGTTCGATTTTTTTAAACAAAAACCTAAGGCTTGACGAGCACCCAGGCGTCGGTTAAATCCGCTGGACGGCTGCATATGCACAATCACTGCCAAGAAGAAACAAAACTGGATTAATTGGGCAGAAATGCAAGATCACTGCGAAACTCAATTCAAGAAAACTTTAAAATCGGTCCAGATTCCCTCTCCAGGGAATTGGCAGCCACAAAAGAGATCCCCAGAATTTTCGGGATGGAATCCCAGTCTGAAAGCTCAAAATACCAAGGACTAAATGCAAACGCTAAATTCCCTTTCCATGAAACCTAGTGCTTGTTTTGAAACATTTATAACGAATTATTGCCTTGCTGAATTAAGGCTAGTTTTCAAGCGACATTAGCATGGTATTTGATGTTGTCACTGTACGAAAATGTCCCGCTTCCTTTATGGCTGCCAACTTCCTCCAACTCTGCCAAGAACTCAACTGGTGAATTTCCTGAAGCAGATTGGAGCAAAGAGTCTGGGAATTTAGAGAATCTGAAAACATTTCAAAAGCAGGGAAACTTGGGGAATTCGGAAGTCCAATTATTTGGAATCCGCACGAATCAACGAACAGGAATTTCGCAGAAATGCCGGACAAAAGCAGGCCGAGAAACTGATTTGGCAAATTCTGCGAAATAAGCACTAAAAGCAGGAAACTAATTGAGTCGAGAACCGCAAAATCGAACATTGGAAAAAAATAATTCATTACGATTCTAGAACTGTTGGTTAGCTTGGGAATTAGAAAAATACTTGACGAAAACGCAATATTCACGCCGGAAGTTTTTGTTTTCAAATCTGAACAATTGAAATTTACCAGTCAGAAATTCCGAGATTCCAGAAACGCGAGAGTCCAAAATCCCCGGGAAGTTCGGCCTGTATGGCGCATTTCGGAAACGTCGCCGTTTCCAATTTAATTATTACTCGAACGATACGCAATGGCCATCTGCTTAACAGTTCATCCCGCCAATTTCAATATACTGCCTATTTTAGGTCAAGGGTTGGCTCGAGATTCGAGAGAACGTGCGTGGGTGGGGCCCCTGCAAAGGCTAACTATGGTAGCGACTGTTGGTACAACATTGGTGACCTGGTGCGCTAAAAATACGTCAATATTATCTGTCTAACAGACATTTCTACGGGCGATTATAACTGCTTGGTCAACGGTGCGGATTGGAATTACTATTGCCCAGCTTTCGTTATTACAGCGCCACCCGCGGGCGTCCGGTGCTCACCTAGACGGGCACGAACTGACCATGGAATGGCCACTTGCCGTCGTGCCGATGCTCAGGGCAGAGAAGCCACTCTGGCAGGACTGCAAGCTGGACATGGATCCTCTGGAAAGGATTAAAATTATCATTTAGTTATTACATAAATTATCCAGTTAGGGATGGGTAACAAAGACAGATTCTTTTTGTTTCAATTCCGTTTTTGGGAAAAATAAAACGTAAATGAAATGATTTTCAGGTTTAAGGGTCTGCCAATTTTTCGCTTATCTTTCAAATGGCATTGGTTTAATTAATAGTGATCACGATGTGGGGGAGCAAGCCATGTCACTCACCTGAAGTCGTGCGATTTTAGCGTCTCGTAATAATACATAATCTTGGCTTTATGCGTCGTGATGCTCTCGATGATGTCAAACGTATGATGATTGTGGTGCGGTGGGTCGTGAAAGCGCCACTGGAGGATATAGGTGCCTTCGTGCGATGTCACGTGAGATCCCTGTAAAGATATAGAGATAAAGCATTAGATTCATGCAATTTGTAAGGCAAATTACAAAATTTAAAAATGAATTTGGCACAATTTCCCCAAGAAAAATGGCATATAACTAGCTGCTAGTAGGGTACTGAGTTGAATTGAATTGAAAAGCCATAACAAACATTTTGTCCAACTAGCTTGATTCTGGTAGTCGAGTTTGCTCATGAACGCCTTACCTGTATGCTTTCCCCGTCATGGCAAATGAGCACATTCTCAACCATGGTGTAATCCGTGCCCTCCGTCCAGGACTTATCGATGCAGGACAGGTGCGCCAGGTCGACCAACAGTGGGTTGATGCTGCTGAGGGGAGTGGTCGGCGTGGTCGCCTTCTCCAGATTCACCTTCTTCTTGGTGTGGATGACAGCGAAGGCTACGTCCTGCTTCATGATGTCAAAGTCCCAGCAGATGACGGAGCCACGGTCCTGGTTCTCGATGATCACCTCGTGCACCTGGCCCTTGCCCAGGCTGATGCAGTTGTAGATGCTCTCCTCGCACAGTGGATTGTCCTCAGACCGCTCCCGGACGTACTCCTCGTCAGACATGTATAAGGACTTGGGGATCAAGCCGCCATCGGGAAAAGCAACCTGGAGATAAATTAAGGCAAATTGTTTAACCATCCTGTAGTTTATAATTAGGATACAAAAAAATATGGTAAGCATTCATAACTGCTCGCGAATAAAGCAATTTTGGGTTCCTGCCAAATTTATTTAAAAGAAAATTTGCAACTGAAAAAAATGTAAAAACATCTGTGCAAGAAGGCAGATAAATCAACTGGCATGGTGAATAAATGTATTTGCAGATGTGTTATTTTTTTGTAGAATTTTATTATCCATACAGACAATGACTGCATGTTGGCCTTAACAACAAAGCTTTGCAGCACATGACCATCAAACGATCAATAAAAAAGAATATTTTTCTTTTGTGCAAACATTGTGTTAATTTCGACAATAAAAAATCTTCGTAGCACATATTTTTATTTTTCCTTGAAACCACGAGAGACTGTGTTAAATTTAAAAACACGTATTTTGCATGCTGTTTATAAGCCTGTGCCGATGCCAGATATTTATGTGACCACTTCCATATTTTCATCCCATTAAACAATGACTTCTCCTTTAATCCCAACCCTTTACCTGGCTGGGTCCACCCAAGAAATCCGGAATGAACTTTTCGGCTATGTGATCCACGAGGCCACCAGGACAGAGATAATCGTTGTTTCCGTACAACAAAAACTTCTGCCGCGTTCGCTCATCTGTGAAATGGAAATGATGAATTAACATTGAGGATAATAGTGATAACAATTTTAATTCAGAGCATTGTGCTCACCAATAAACGTGCTAACGATGGTCCATAAGATGGGGAAAACCCGTGGGGCACGGACGATCAAAACGCGTCCCATAGTCTCGGGGTAGTTAGACTCCACAATTTCGATGATCCTTAGGAGGGCCTTAATGCCGGGCCGCCACAGGTGGCGCATGTTCAACCCGTCCAGGTCAACCAGGCACGTCCACGTGCTGATTGGCTTGCCCCTCCGCATCGTCGCCTCCTCTGCCTTCATCAGGCCCTCTTCACAGAGGTGAAGGGTCTGAAAATCAAATTTCCATTATTATTCAGCTAAATGCAAGTCAGTAGCATTTGCACCCTTTAACACATTGGCCAATTTTCCACATAGTAATTTTAGTGATGACTCGAAAACTGGACTTAGCAGTGATATAAGTGATAAATCATTCTGCGAGTGATGCAAATATTCGTCCTACTTTTAAATTATCCAATAAAAAAACATTTATGGCGGTGGTCAAAAAAGGAGTATTTTGTTTTCTAGCTATCTTTAAATAATTAGCGCTAAGTAGGTTGAATCAACCATTTTATGAAATTAACACTGGTAATTCAGAAGCGATACACTGCACCTCGTCCTCTTCTAATGCTACTTACACTACTAAGATCGTCTTAATTTACATTTAATAGAATGAGTGACTCACGAGCTTTAGGACTCCTTCCTCTCCAATAGACCGAATGTGCCCCTTGACGTCCATCTGCCCTACCCGTAAAATGTACAAAGGTCGCCCATCTATGGTAAAAAGATATAAAGAATTTCAGTGAACGCCATCGATTAAATTTCGCGCTTCATAAATACATTCGAAATACACATTTACACGCTTGTCACAATTTAAGTTTAGATTGCTAACAGCTGGCACCAAACAGCCACCAAACACTAAAACTTAATTATAGGGTTTACTCCTATAAAGATCTTACAGGAAAAGAAAACGTTAAAATAATGAAGTTCATGGCGAGAAAAAACGCCATTTTTTAAACCATTAAAAATAAAAAACTGACATTATTGAATATGAAATAGGCTACGACATTCTTTGGCCAACCGACAACCAATTGATGATAAATTTGAAGATTTCAGCATTAAAATTCGGTAAATGCATTTATTTGTGGACACATTATCCTTATGCATATTTCGCCCTTTAACCACCTTATAACAACTGGAAATTTAGCATCTGAAATTCAGCACCGTTTCAAAGTAACAGCCAGTAAACAAATTGGAGCACAGCGTCTATCTCAAATTGGGCAGAGGCAGTTTCTTTCACGCGACCCAGATTACTTCATGATCGTCATAGAAACTGCGGAATGCATAGGCTAATTGGTGAGAACAATAACTCCACTGCATAGCCACGTTAATCCCAGACACCTGGGCAAGGAAGAGGCTAAAGCCTGGGCCACCAAAGTCGATAAGCATACCTTTGTCAAAGTGATGCCAGCCGCCTGGAAAGTATTCCTTGGCAACAGCGGGCAGAGTGTACGAGCTGAGAATGCGATCCACCTGGAACTTCTTGCGCCAAAGCAGCGACTGGCACAGCATCTCCCTCGCTTTATCCACGTTGAAGTCTCGGGCTCGGAGAAATCGCAGCAGAGTATAGTCGGTGGGAATCTAACCGATTTAAGGGGAGATAAATCCTCAAATTGTCAAATTTAGAAAGCGTATTATCACATTAGTGTTTTAATACAAATCCAGTATAATTTAGCAAAGCAATTGCACAAATAAATTTGGTGCTATTGTCTCAAAGCTACATGATAAAACACGACCAACCTACCACACAAAGATAAGTTGGTTCAGATAAATATTTATCAAAACTAGTAGCTTCATGCATCCCAACAAGACCTTGCAAAGTGTTAACTTCTAGCATCTAGTGCTTTAGGGCGATATTGTAAAATAAGCAACGAACCTTGCCCTTGTGTGCCTCTGCTACCCACTTTCGAAGCTGAACCAGACACGATTCCTGAAGAGGATTCAGAGTCCCCAAGCATCGTTCTATGTAGTCGGCATCAAGCTTGAAACCATTTTCTAGAAAATAGGAATACCTTGAAATAAGTAAATTGAGGCAAATTTAGATATGAAATGATGGGCATTTTTAAAAGTACGAGATCTGATCAGCCACTTTAGCTTTTAGTGAAGCTGTACAGAACTTTATTCATCCTTTTGGAATGTTTTAACAATTCTGAAACTTCCGAATATTGTAAAGCTTTCCTAATTTCATTGTTATCTGTTTGGCTCCTATGGTATTTTAAATCCTTCCATCAGGTAATTCCAAAGATTTGTGTGGACATTTCGAATCTTTCCAACAGCATATCTGCAATAAGTAAAAATGATGGACACGTCCAGCCAGACGACGCAAACCCACCTTCATGACCCATGGACATTGCCGTGGCACCAAGCTCCAACTCCAGTGCTCCCTCCCGGGGAATGCTCTTGGATCGTTCCTTGCTTTCTGCCGGACTAATTGTGATTGCCGGCGGTGTGACGCCATCTTGGAAAGGGGCAATGTATGTGATTCCTTCGGACAACAGCTCATTGATGTAAAACTCGATTATTTCCTTGCCCTGGTTGTAAAACAAATTAAGTGTCGGTAAGAACCGAGATCTCTGCAAACTGCAAAGTGTGTAGGCATCGGCACTTGCTCACCTTTCGGATATTCTGGGAATATTGCTTCATGGCTATTTTCTCGACGGTGCTTTCGAAGCCGAAGAACGACTTCACGTCCAAAGAAGCTACCTGCTCGAAACACGTCCATTCCGGGTTCTCGGGATGTACCTTAACGCGGAGCAAAAGTTGTGTTTTAAAGAAAAATGAGTAAATTCCCGTAGGGGCCGGTTTCGTGTTGAGTGGACTTTTATTTATTTCCAGTAGTCTAACTGGAATTCCTCATCTTCTCACCGAATACATGCAATTCTCGTTGACGACAATCCTGGAGGCGAAGGTCTCGTTGTAGGCCTCGATCTTCAGAGTTCGCTCCCTGCGGTCCAACAAGTTCTTCTGGATGAAGTAGACGAAATCGACGCCCACGATCTGAGAACGAGAAGGGAGAAAAAGGGGATGTAAGATCAGGCTCGAGTGCGAATCGATGAAGAAACGGCGCAGCAACGTCAAACTTGGCAACCCGAAGAAATATTGATTGCGACGGCGGCTGCTTCATCCAATTTCCTGCAAAACACTTTAGTTCTGGGGGTGACGAAGGGAGGAGGGGGAGGGGAAGGAGAAGAACTCAAAACTCTTGCAAGTTATTAGCGCTCCTGCCCTTGAACCGCCAGGGCCTTGGCGCAGGTTCCACTTGGCAGCCGCATCTTGGCCTACAGCAGCACTTACCTAGAAAGTACTTGTGAAATTTGAAATTAGCGAGAAACTGGTGCAAGGGTCACGGAGGCCCATTTTCTAGGAAGAAGAAAACCTGCTTACGAAGTTTTTGGAAGTGAAGTAGCTAATCTAAGCCCTCCAAAGTTAATTGGATGAGAGAGAAACGCGATCTAGGACACCTAAACATTTGTAACAGAGACCACTATTGATGACGGATTCAAGTGTTCAGCAATTATAGATAGAGGAAGCACGACTTCATTAATTAATGAACAAATCAAATGTTTAATAATCCCCAAGATATGAGAAAACGGCAATTGATATTGAAAGCAATTAATGCTCAGCCATTACAGATTCTGTGTATGGGAATGTTGATGATATTAATTGTTACATCATTGTGTATTTAGTCAGGACAGTATTAGTTGTATTAGTTGTGTCACGTACTATATTATTAGGGAAACAACGGTTATTCAATGTTGGACACTTGAAACCCAGTCAGTGTCCCTTTAAAAACTTGTTTCAGAAGTGAGTTTTAAAACCTGGAAGTCAAAATGGAGGAAGGATGGACATAAATGCGCTGCTGCCCTACTCGCCACACGAGAGGGCATTTTAAACGTTTCATGAATGTGCAATCGAAAAAACTGTTTGGAAAAAACTTCGACAAAAACTAACGTTTCACTAAGTACTCGTTTGTTTCCGTCATTAAACAAACGTCTATGGAATGGTCTACAACGTTCGAACTTGCATGAACGAAATCGACCAATATTTTTTTTCATAACTTCAGTTTTCTCTCTCTCCTGAATGGTTGATTTTTTGGCACTTAGTAAGACATAGTTTGTGCACCCTTTATTTACACTGACAGTCATTTAGGCAACATTGCAAAAGCGCAGTCTCTCTTTCGTGCGTCTAGATGGCAGCACCTTAGGTAGCGTGTTAAGGTGAAAGCATCCGCGCTATCAGCAGCTACTCCAGAGGCGAGACCAACCTGTCCCCGTAGTTTCTCCGATAAGGGCCGGGTCTGAACGTGGCATGTGGCGCTGTCATGACGCCTCATCCCAGTCGTCTCCTTAATTAAAGCTGGATCCTCGTCTTCGATCGGCAATTACGCCGCGTTCCGACATTTTTTCACTTCGCCCCCAACGGAAATCGATGATCCGCTAGGCCTACCTGGGCGACGCCAAGGATCGTGTTCCCGAGACCCAATTACCGGGGCCGATGATGGAAATTTCCGTCCGGGCGATGGAAACCGCGGATCGATGGCGATCGCTCGCGTGATAGCGCCGGAAGACCAAGCGATCTAATGACTAAACTTTATACGCCATCCGCGCTTGATGATGCCACCTAACGATCGGGAAATCAAGATTTCTTGGATTCTTTGGCTCCATGACCTACCTCTTTAAAAATGTCATTCTATTGTTACGCTGGAAACCTTTGCTGGATTTCGTTTGCAATGGTTAATTAGGTGGTTTAACACCACTTTACAGAAGCTCCAAAATCGCCTGAATCTTTCGGAATTCTTTCCCTAAAACCAAAGGCCGGACCAAACGGATGGCTACCAAGTCAACAAATTAGATTTTCGCTTCGAATACTTATTTGAATTGCTAAATTAATGTCTTCAAGTGTAGAATTGGCCATTTAATTTAATAAGGTATTCTTTTCAGAACTTGAAAACGTCCCGTTTATATAGAAAATACTGAAATAAATTTGGAAAAACAAACGTTATGCAACCCTCTTCGAAGGTTTCATTCAGAGGAGAAAGAAAACATTTTCGAAGGTCGCATAACGTTTTTTTTTTGTTTAAAATGACTTTTGAAAATAAAAGGATTCTGCAGTAAAATCATCAAAAAATATATTTTACATGTAATAACAAACTATTAGTTTTTTTCAGTACATGCACTTAGATAATCTTCCATTGGAAGTTTCACTCAAAATGCAAAGCATATTCATAAGAGGTATCCCTGACTTTCCCCGATTTTCAAGCAAAAACGGAAATTTCCCTGACCCTATAGATAAGCGGGGACATCTTCAAATTACAAAGATAATAATAATAATAATGCAGAACCCTAGTAAACGACGGGGGAAATTAACCGTAGCAATTACAATAAGTACTTGTAGCAAAAATGCGTACTTTTTGCATGGTGGACATTCTTTTGGATCGAGCTTAAGAAGCCTGCTGATTTTTTCAGAACATCGATAAAGAGCCTCGAACATCGAGGTCATCTTCCATGCCGGTGACCCAACGGAACCAAGCCTCGTTGCTCTGCGAGTTCTAGCCGAATCCGAGTTTCCCAGCAACCCAGCCATAATCTCGATTGATTGGCGCACGGCAGGCAGAGGTCACGAGTCTCGTGATCCAGGTTACCCAAGTGACCCACTTTCAACTCCAGTTTGGTCTGGGCGCTTTCACAATTCGCTCGTAGAAATTCGATAGGGCCATCTGGGAACAAAATTTTAGTAAAACCCGAGGCCCGGACTGGCTTCTTCAAAAATAACCTTGAATTCATTATCAGGCGTTCGGAAAAACCAGGCAAAGTATTTCCCCTCCACGTTATTTTTAGAAAAACCAGAATCTTAAACTCTTTCCTCCTCACAATCTTTCCTTTATACAAAAACGCGACATAAGAGCTCATTCGTGCTGGCCATTCAGGCCATAAAACGTATTCTTAGCATAAAAATAGCACGGCACGCTATACTCGAGAGCATCACCTAACACCGTCCATAACTAATAAACCCGAGTCAATAGAAGACAACCTCGACCCGCATCTTCCTTAATCTTCGCATCTCCACTCGAATAATCGGCGATAAAAGGCTCCGCGATTTCGATTAAAAGTCTTCTGGGGCAACTAGAACTTGGTTTTCATTATCCTTCGCCCATGCCACTCTTTGCATTTTACATGATTAGGGCCAGCATTGGGAGATTCGTGGCTGAATCTTTTGGTGACCAGCATATTAGCTCGGACGAATCATTGGCATGGCAGACAGACATCCGTAAATAGTCTCCAGCATCCCAGGCAAGTCTTGGTTTCTACTCTTTACTCTTCCGAGAAGGAGAAATGGGGAAAAAGACTAAGCATTACCTTTTTTAGGAGATAGGGACAGTCAACGTTGAGCCTGCACTTCCGGGTGACGTTGTGGACGGCACCGTCCTCGCTCTTGTACTCTTCGGTGATGTCACTTCCGAGGAACACCGGAATCATCTTGCACGTGGGAAATCGCTTTTCGTACGCCTGTCAGGGGGAAAAAATGACAAATTTAACTTATGTTCACAGAAATTGCTCAAATTATGATTTTGGGAAGTTTATATAATTACAGTATAATATAGCGTTATACATCGCAATAATATGCATGCATCTATTAATTCAGAAGACTTGTTTCCGTTATGCTTCCTTGCAAGGCAATAGCGGTACTACAAATAAAACATAAAAAATTTCAAAAATGCGAAGAGCATTTTCAATTTCCTGGCAAACGGAAGCGCCGCCATCGAAATTAGAGTAAACAAGTTAACACATGGCTTTGCAAACTGGAATATCGACTTCTATTCATCTTACAAGTGCATGTACAGTATATTTGAACTAGCATTTCCTAAAAAGTTCATGGTATATCACTGCTGCTAGTCGGTTTTCAATTTCACTGAACTCCTGCAAATATTGACTAACATGATGTGACATGCACATTCGGGACATTAAGCAGGCTATACTTAGACCTGCCTTCCACAATTTCCCCGCAATATTTGATAACAGGATACAAAATGATACTGATGGAAAAGGTAGCCCGCACCAGTCATCCAGCACCGCATAGTGGAGATTCTGGGCCATCTGCCCAATTTCGATGAGATCAGATGAGAAATTCTCGAAAGTTGATGCGCGTGTTAAAACCTTCACACCCGTGTCATATTTGACGGATGGGTGTGCAGAACGTGGGAGTGACGCAACTTGGGCTTTTGGCAATTTGTGAAAATCCTTGTTGCGTGACAAAATCGATGCTCCAAGCCCTCGCAGTTGTACAAAAATAGCACCTATGCAAATAATTTCATGTTCTCTGCATGAAGCTCTATTTGAGATGACACTAGAAGGCGGTTGCCACATTATAGCCTATGAACATTGATGCACAACGACGAAAATAACATTTAAATAGTTCGTATTTCTTGTTCATTCTAGTGTAATGGTTAATTACGAACGGAGCTCAAAACTGATAAGCCGCCGAAACAAGAAATTCAGCTTGTAGATGACGCTACTCTTTTACTCTATAAAAACCAACCCTAGATATTACCATATACTGTACTGCATATCTAGTTATGTAAGAACATTTTAAGTCTGACTTATCAATGTCGGCACCCATGACTTTACTGTTTCCACACACGTTCTACATATTTTGTTAAAAATAACTTGTTTAAATAAATAACGTGTTAAAAATAGTTTTCAAAAATTCCGAAGAAGGCTTGCTTGTATTACTTATACGGAGAGTAAATTACGTTTCCAGTTAACAAACTCTTAGTTTTGTAGGCTAGTTTTAATCCATTTGAAAGAGAAATGAAACTACGCGAATTTTATTTTGTTTTAAAATAAGATTATAGCCTATTTCATCAATTTAAAAAAAAATGATTTCTATCATTACAACTTTTTTTTTCAAGTGGATGAATTCCGACATAATTGGTATCAGAAGTATTTTTTTTTCTTCTCCTAAACTAAACAATGATTACATCGAAGTACATGCAGTACAAATAATGGCCATAACGATAAATTGTCGAATCAATAACTCGTGACAAATGGCAAAAAATTATTCCAGAAAACAGCTTGTTTGCTCTGTGTAACCTTTGGGTTACATACAATTGTGACAAAAACGCTAAGGCAGCATCAAATAAAACAACGGATTAAAGGTTCTAATTGGTTACTTTGCTCAAAAGTAAGAGAATTGGGATAAACGCATTGTTCTGGATAGCTTATTTAGAATGTAGAAAACCTCGGCCGGGCGCCATCGCTCGGGGACCAATTTTCGTTTTACACGCACCAGTGTCGTCACACCGGGGACTTCATCCGGAAATTCCTCAATCCGTTTGGTACGTAATCAGAGTACATCCAGTCTCTCCACGCGGGGCGTTTCCGGCATGTTGGAACGTGCCAAATGGTCGGAAAGGCCCGAGGGGCATCCTCTAATGTGCGAATAATGGGCAGATCGCGCGAATTTGCCACCTTGAAAGCGATTCTCAAGGGCAAGCCGAGATGGAGGGGGGATGGACTGGGGGGGGCGTTGGCACGCGTCCGGATCCATTCATGACAGCCGATCCTGGCAAAGCATGAATGGATCGGCCACGGGCTGGACCTTGAAACTGGCTCCGGCAGCCGATCCAGCTATCGATTCTGGCACGGCGCCGGAACCATGGACGGTTGCCAGGTTGGGAATAAGACGCGTGCTGCGTGCCTTAAAGGTGAGCGATATCCGGTTAGGAAGAAATCGTGGAGTTGCATAGCGCGGTTGCAGGAAGGCGCCACAGTCGCCGAACAAACATGCAACTCGAGAAGACTAGAATTATGTTTCTGAAAGGTACATGTATACTGTACATAATTTTACACGCACATATATATACACAGTACACTTTTAGAGTGTAGGCATGAACGAGGCATTTTTATGCGTATTCTATTTATATAGCAGCATTTCAAGTCTTGTCATATCAATGTTGGCACCCAAGCTCCCACGCAGCTGTTCAGAATTTCGAAATATGCTTTAAACATAACTTGTCTAAATAAACAGCTTGTTCCAAATACCTTTAAAAAATCGCGGAGAACGTTTGGACTTTGAGAATTTAGAGGCAAATAATTAACGGAACACCATAGGCAAAATGTGTTGAAAAATTCATCACAAATTATGGAGTTTGGTTTGGCCTATATTTCTCTATGAAAAACAGCTGAGGAATATACCACACGTAGGCCTACATGTTTGCCTTATAATTCGTTAAAAGAAAGTTCTGAAGATTATAAATTAATAGGGCGTCGAAACCCGACGTAAGGAAACTTCTAAAATCGTAATTAACAATTTAAGATTTCGGCCAATTCCTGTATAAAACTGCTTTGAAATAATATTTTTTGGAAGAAAGGAGCGATTATTGCTGGTCAATTTTTGCCAAACCCACTGGAATTTGTCGAACATACATGTGTGGTACATGTGACAAAGGGAAAGGTGTTCCTGTACAGGTGCGACAACATACTGTTATTTTTGGAACGTTTACGCAATTCTGATCACAGATAGTATTCAATTTTAGAAAGAAGCCCCAATTGGACAACGAGCTTTCTATATCCGATGGCAACATATAAAAACATTGCGGACCTCAATCAAGTCCACACAATTGGAAAGAAGAACAAACAGCCCGAGGCCCTTGACACGGAATTTTAATTTCCGGTCCAGGTGTTGACACAGGGAAAAAGCAATTTCGGTAATTGTCTGCTTTGCGACGAACCTTGCGAAGGCTTGTTGCTGCGTAGAAAACCGCCTTTGGACACCAACAATTACAGTGTATTTTCACAATACAAGTATTGCAATACTTGTATTTATAGGAGTATTACAAGTATTGCAATACTTGTCTTGTGTGGGGGTGTTCCCCAACTTTATTTTCTGAACACCGTTGTTTGGAGTACATGTATTTGGACAGTACCGAGTAAACAGGCAATTAGAACTATCGCCAAATTAACACGACTCGTTTTAATTACCATTAATGACATTATAAGGATGCCAGAAAATGGTGTTGGCAACGTCGCTTAATCAACGACGGAACTGGTCCCCAGAGTTTTTAGTTTTCCTCCTATAATTACAGATTTGAAGAGCTATGGATGTGGC
Organism: Rossiulus vilnensis; assembly: GCA_034700785.1. NCBI lineage: Eukaryota > Metazoa > Arthropoda > Diplopoda > Julida > Julidae > Rossiulus > Rossiulus vilnensis. Next base: position 11,361 of record JAQIXS010001201.1, on the reverse strand, counting down.
ACTGCCCACGCACAGGAAGACGTCACATTAAACAGTGGTAGTACAGATGATACACCTTTTACAAAATGAAGATAAATAAAACAAGTGCATGTAACCCAATAACAGTTCATTTGAAGTTTTTAACTTAAAATCAACCCTTATCATTAAATCAGTTAAAGATGGATAATTTTTTCCCAAACGTGTGTGTTAATAAAATTGCTGATTTCGAAAAACAGTAAAGTCACGCGATTGGGAGAAAAAATACAGGTTGACGAGGCGTTATTTGATAAGAGCAGGAAACTCAAGATTCCGGAAGAGGAAATCTGCAAGATATCACAAACAATAGGCGGATATTATAATAATGCACCAAACGAGCAACGTTTTATCTTCAACCCGTAGATGGCGTTAGCAGCAGCAAGTAATAATAATAAAGTCGATGCAGGGGGCCGTGCTCTACCTCGGTTGAGCAACGATTTCAAGGTTGATGACATTTCCACAAACATTCAAAACAGTGCCGTCCTGGCGCGGAGTAAAGGGGGGGAAAAGGAAGGCCAAACCAATCCAGAACCAGTTTGGCAGCACGATTCAAGACCCAGGGTCGCGCCAGCTATAAACCCGTGCGGTGCAAAATTCTCGTTAAAAAATAAATGGTTACAAATTACTAGCAGGTTTGAGCACTAACATTGCAGCATTCAGGATACTGTACCGATAGCTGGCTTACACGATCATTACTTGACAAATTAACAGTGCCATTACCAACCATTCCTTAATCCTTCATTACTTGTCAATGTCGTTCGCATAGATCATGTTAATTTCACATCATTACTGGCTATCGTTTCATTTTAATTGACCGTACATAATCATTAGTAATGTCGTTCCCAGAAGATAGTCATTTTTAATGATCGCGTTACACACAAATAAGTAAGGGTTGGAACTCGCTATAGGATCGAAGAGTACGCGAGACAGTTGAGTTAAGCTTAAGCTGCTTGTCCATTTGCGAGGTGAGAGCGATAGCAACTATCGAGAATAATCTCAGATGGTCTGTCACGTGAGTTTTTCTGTCGTGAGATTGAGATTGAGTGATAGTCTCAGATGTGGAAATGACGTACGCATGGAGCTAGACACATCGACAGGGGGCGCCATTCGCAATGAGACGTTTACACCGGAAGTCTGATTATGCTATGCTTGAACCTGAGAGCCTATTAAATGTAGGAATTGAAGGTTCTCGTCCAATCATGTCGTTCCTTTTAAGCGAGAGCATTCAAGTCTGTTCACTTGAGAGTTGAGTACTCTCAGTGACTCAGGTAGTAAGAAAACTGATTGCACTCGTTACCGTACGCACGTGAGTTGAGCTCTCAAATAGACACGCATCGTTAGTACCAGTCCAGCCGAGAGCTAAAGTGACAAATCGGTTGCGAGAGTATAAACTAACAAGCGCCATAAAACTTCCGATGTGTACAATGACGCTTTTACAGTTCGGATCAGTTTTACATCAGTAGATGATCGCAAAAAGATCAAAGTGGATACGGTTCAGAGTGGATATTTCATTCTCATCTCATACTCACGAAAGATAAACACTCAAGTGGACAGATAGATTATTTTCGATGGTTACTATCGCCCTCAGCTAAACATGGTCCTGTTTTCCCAATCCCCACTTGCACGTAGACCTGAACCAAACATTTGCTACGTGAGAGAACGGCAGCTCCAGAACTGTCAAAAAATCTGCCAGTTAAGCCACCTCGTGACAGTTATCGAAGAGTAAGCAAAACGGTAGGGATAGCAAAGAAACTTAATTAGTGTAGATCAGGTGCACTTGGAAAGGGACCAAAATAGTTGCGCACTCGAGTGACGTCATAGACCCGAAAGAACGAAACGCCCCTCGTAGTCAAACGAGCTATTTTCAACAAAGCGAATAATACGAGAACGACTTACGACCATTAATTACACCTTTTATCGGAAATTAACGATCTCATTGGGGTGGAGAGAGTGGGTGGCACTGGACACTTACGTCACGTAATCTAATTTTCGCGTTTTGGTTCTATACACAGCACCAAATTGGGCGAAATGCCGAAATACGCGTTCAGGAAAACGGGAGGAGACGACGCAATGCGCTACGCTCAAGTTCATCGGTAATTAAAAACGCCATTTCAGCATTAAAAACAAATTAAATCGATCGAAAGTTCTAAGAACGGGATAGGAAGCAATTAATAGAGGGCTGCATTTTACTTATCAACATGATATCGGGAATAAGCAATTAATTGAGATCAAGTTATCTGCGGGTTGCATCAACTACGCGCTAACGTTGGACGATTTATGGCACCATTCGTGGACCAATTAAAAAAAAATGAATGGAGCTCACTATGGAGGTGTGAAAACGTCACGTCTTCATTTTCATAATAAAAAATATATGTCTTCATTATAATTGTACAGGTACATCAAATCTTTGCATAAAATCTGACAAGTAGGCTATAAATTACAAATTCAACACTATACAATCAAGTTCTAACTTAAAACTGCAAACATTTAACTTATTCTGCGTCGAAATAAATGCTTGAGAATTAATGACTAAAAGGTCATTAGGCTTGAGAATTATGAGAATTCTCATGAGAATCATGGGAATTAGGCTTGAGAATTAATGACCTTTTGGTCATTAATTCTCAAGCATTTATTTCGACGCAGAATAAGTTATTAATGACCATTTGGTCATTAATTCTCAAAACTAAACCGTAACTTCCGCAAGGTCAATTATCGAGATGCACCGTACACGTAGTTGAGTAGGTAACGATGTTGTGAGAAAAATGACCTGACCAGCGCTAATTGGAATGGAGTATTGACATTTTCCAAACACCCAATCAGGACATCACTATTATTATACCAAAAATACGATCGAATGTAAAATTATCAGACAAAATTAGCTTAGAAAGGGGCTAACGCGAACCATGTTTGCTTTTGTGAGTAACAATCTCAGAATTGGATTGGGCAACTTTTATCAAAACCAAATAGTTACATTCCGTCATCAGTGTTGTGTTTGTGGGCCGAGGGATCACATTACCCGAAATAATCTGAATCAAATTACGAACGAGCTGTTTATTATCAAAACAGGAAAAATTAAGCCAACAAACAACCAATGGAAAGTAGTCGCTTAGAAACCTGAATATGAAGTATCATACATTTTCAGGTTTACACTACAAATACTTGCAACTACATGTACATGTAAATTGGATTGTCAGTTCATTTGTTCAAAACCTACATTGTCATAACAATGCTTTTTGCTTGCACTAATATTTAACGTTAAGAAACGAATAAAACTGCGAAGTTAGTCAATGACATGTCTGCTGTACTTCTCTTTTAACAATGCACAATATCATAATTGAAGCAGTTGTCAAGCAGCTGGTATAGAACGACAAAGTAACATGTCATTGATTTACATAGTTTCCACATTTCTGCAGACAAAATTGTACAGGCTGTCATCTGGGCCATACGAAGACATAATACACTTGACGTTTCCCCAAAACGCTAAAAAAGGCGGCAGCACCATAGACATCGGGTTGACTTGGGAGCAACAGCAGACAAATTCGAGGGAAGCACAGCAAGGCGAAGTGGACGCGCGGAGCTTCGCGAAATGACGTGACTTCCGGCGACCGTGACACGTGCCGTTTAATCTCGTGCCAGGATTCGCGAGGCTGAAGTAGCGTCACTCGACCTCGCCAATGAGAACCAACTTTCAGCCAAGTTGTGAGGAAGCGGAACAGAATGGGGTCACCCTTCGTATCGGGCAACGTGAGACACAGGCAGAGGCAGCTGCGGGGCGTCAGGAATTCGTCAAATTGCGACGACAACAGTGCCTAGGTCAACGAAACGCTCCTGACTGGGCGTCATGCTGAAACAAGATGGACGCCGTTTCACCTGGCTGTACCTTCTAAGTCCCATTTGGTGCTATTGGATGTGACAATGTCGTTGGATCGTTGTCGTGTCAAAGCAATCTATAACGAATCCCTATAGATTTATCGAATTCAAAGAATGAACGAGCTGTCGTCAAATGCCATTACCCAACCAATGTCACAGAATCACTAGATAATGCCAACCAATGCCAAAGGATTCCATGTCATTCCCAACAATGCTAAAAGAGTCCTTGTCAATTCCAACCAATGTCAAAGGTTCACTAGACAATACCAATCTTATGTACAACGATTCCTCATCCATTGAAAATAATGCAAAAGGATTCCATGGCCCATGTATACTCCATCCAATGCCAAGCATTGCAGGTCAATTCCAACCACTGCAAATGTCTTTTTTGTCAATTTCAACCAATGTCGACTGATTTCATGTCAATTCCAACCGGCGCCAAAGGAGTTCATGTCAATTCCAACCGGCGCCAAAGGAGTTCATGTCAATTCCAACCGGCGCCAAAGGAGTCCATGTCAATTCCAACCGGCGCCAAAGGAGTCCATGTCAATTCCAACCGGCGCCAAAGGAGTCCATGTCAAATCCAACCGACGCCAAAACCATGTCAAATCCAACCAATGTCGAACGATTCCTTGGCAATTCAAACTCACCAGGCGTGCAGCGCCCCCTGCGTGGTTCTAAAACTTGTCGGTATTACATGTATATGCCGCCCTTACTCTGAAACCTGACCAACACATCTCGGCTGTTGGAACGAGCAAATTAAGGGGTGGGAGTGAGGGTGGGGGGGGGGGGCATTTTGATCAATCAGAAACTAGGCTTGAGCGCAATTCGGCCGCCTAATCTCCGGGGTGTACCAGTTTCCACGCGCCGTTGAGTGGCTTATCCTGAAAGGAGGACAGGGGTGTAAGGGGTTGCCAAACAATCGCAACAACAACAAAAAACACAAACACCAATAAATACAAAAACGAACGCAATTTCGTTTCGCTCAAAGTAATATTTAAAAAAACAACGATCGAGAGTGAAGCAGGCCTCGCTTTCACTGCTTTCGCCTCGACGCGACTTGAAGCGGGTCATAAACCCGCAATGGGAAAATTTCCCAAGTAGATCATAGAATAAACACAAAAAGTACCTCGATGTAATTTATTTCTTCCGTCGACGCTCGTTATATTCGTGACATGTTCATATCGCAGTTTTACATGTGTGTGTTCAGTTTTCATAGCCGCTCAATATTACAAAAGAAAAAACTGACTGCACAACTTGAAATGCAGTGCACTTAATGTCATTGCAAAAAATGAAATAATAACGTCATAAATGCAATAGTTGGCAGGCTAAACTTGTTATAGCAGTCTTTGAAGAAATAACCATATTAGTTTTGTGTGGTTTGCATCGCGGATCAAACGTTTCCGAAAATCAACTTAGCATTTTACGGGAAAAAAAAAAAGGCAAAAACAGGTTTTGCGGTTTCCATACTGTCAAGAAATGCGGGTAAACACTATATTTGAGAAATTTTTTGTTCTTATAAATAACATAGCCTACCTTCAGAAAAAAGAATTTTCGAAAGGCTGTTACAAATACTGGGTTTTCCAGCTTAAAGTACTGGAAAACAACACCTAGGTTGCGCAAGCGGCAAAATTCGAAAGTCGGTAAGAAATGTTGTCAAATTTCGAAAACTTAATTAGGTGTTCCAACTTCAACACAATGTAAATGGTCTTTGGGAACAAACGTTAAAAATTAAAAAAAAAAAAAAAACACCGCATACTTATGCCAGTTGGAATTTTTGATATGTTAAACCTGCATCAACTTTTATCAACATGTTTACTTCTAAAGATCATAGGAAACGCAGCGTTAAAAATAAGCACGTTTATCAAACGCCGCGGCATGGCACGGTGACAACAGCTGAGCTCACGTGCGGCGAACAGCAGCAATGACCCAAAGGCCGATTGATTACGCCCACGCAGTGCTGCTTTGGATCTTAGAAGGACCGCGAAGAATGCATGGGCCCGCGGGAATAATAGCTAGAGAGTGGGAAATACTAAACGGAAAGGGAAATTTAATCGAAGACTGAACGAAAATTGGTGCAACCGGCATTGAGGGTCCGACTATCGAATTTAAGTTGCTTGCATTAAGTGCCCATTTATTTCCATGCCATTAATTTCGGAAAACTATCGGCGGTACTCAATTTTGAGGGAGAACAACATCTGGTGATTCACGCTGCGACCATATTTTCACGTCAAAAAATGCTTTTATCATCAAACGAGGACACGAATTTGCATTGATGTGTAGAATAGACTTACGCCCTCCTCCCTCGATAATTTTTAATTTACTCTAACAAAAAGTCAAGGAATTTAAGAAAACGTTACTAATCGGGCGACATTTTAGTTCATGAGTAGCTCTCCTCCCACACCCTGGAATTTCGACCTGAATCTGAGCCAGAAATTATTCTGGTAAATCATTATTTCGCACTAGGGATTCATTTTGAAATGATGTTTAAGAGAGCTTACATGATTTTCAAAATGATAACGACAAATGCCTCCCAATAAGCTTTCATTTTTATTTTACACTGCAGTTTCATTTTAGTTATCAGTTTATAGCCTATGAACCTTCATCCTATTAGGTAGACACACGGAATATTCCAGATCCTGGCTAAAACCTAGGTTTAGATTACTGTCTGGAAAAGAGAACGTTCCGCTATGGTTTGGGCGCTGTATGAGATTGCATTGGCGTAGGAAATGTAAAATTTATCGATTTTATTATGCTACCAGAACATATGTGAATATGTTGCGCCATAACTTAAAAGACTGCTAGAAATTTAGGGCTGGTGGAGACGTTTGTCTTCCAAAAGGACAGTGGACCATAACATAATGCTAATGGATTTCTACAAGCGTGGCTCCCATCAAATGTGCGTCTTTAGACTTTGAAAATCCATGGCATATATATATTGGACCAGAATATAAGAAAATGATCCATTACAGACAAAGAATGTCTGATACAGATACTCCAGGAATAATTGCATAAATTATTTCAGCACATTACCAAAACGTTCGTGGAATCAATGCCGAGACGCTTGGAAGCAATTATTTAAGCCCAAGAGCTTAATACAAGAATATTAATTTAAAACTGGCATTAGAAAATGACATGCTGTTCCCATCGTGCTGTTCCCATTCTATTTTAGCGGTGAATCATTAAATTTTATTTTGTTTAAAGTCGCCTTATTTTTTGCAAATGCATTGTTGTTGCATAAAACTACTTTATGTAAACATTTTAATACATTAATTTGCAACATGTATTCCATTTGATGTACCTGCGAACAAGGATCTTTATACTGTTCCCCTACTTTTTGTGTCTATTGTAATTACGTCATCTTGCAAATCAGATTTGCAAACCTGGACTGCAACCCGGATATTCTCGTGTGTAGCTACCAAATTTATGATAGGCCTACAAGCTTCTCTAGTAAAACTGGCAATCTTCCTGGACGAGCGATTTAACGGACGATGGTGCAAGGCTTCTTTTGTATTATTATTCAGCACGTTTTATGTAGCTTAACGTTATTACCATTACTTGGCGACCAATCATCAGCGTGAAAAACTGATTAAACCTGTTCAACCAGTTATACGGGTCAAACTGATTAATGTATGTTGCCAGCAACACTATAGCGATAGTCTGTCCTAAGTCTAAAGAGGCCTCATTTGCATAAAATATGCCCCTTGAATTAGCCTTGTAAGTTTTCCACTAACTTTTCCTAAAATCAACCTGAGAACTAATCTTCCCGAACATCCAGCGATAGTAATCTTTAACCTGAGGATAAAAACCGATTGCATATTACATACAATAGGCTATCACCCTTATGACGTTTCATTTCATAGACTTTGCACTGAAGTTGGAAGTTTCATTGGTGCAGTCTCGAAACAAATGCATTTATCATCTTGAGACTAAATGCAAATCATTTTGCGCAAAACTGGCCTAAATGGCTCTATTCAGAGATTAAACAATGGTGCAATCGGCCATGAGCACACGAAAGACAGATTTCCAGTTTCGCATAAAAAGATTCACCTTTCTTTCGTTGGAGAAGTTCCAATTCTTCCTTCGATTGCCACCGCTGTTGGTGGGCAGTTTATTCGGCAACTATTTAAACCTCATCCAGACTCGTTAATCGCTTCGTTTTCACCTTCACTTTCAGGGCCTTGATTGCCGAAATTTGGCTGAAACCAGTCGTAGAATTGACCGATTTTCACTCGGCAAAAACCGGAAACCGCCTGACATTTTCATTGTATTACCAATTTACCCGAAGGGCATTTAGGATCGGTGCCTAGAATAGTAGGCTGTTTGGACGACGCGACCAGCCTCGGACCAAGAAAACGTTCTTCGGTATCTGGCAACGAAAAGCAACTTTCAGGACCGAACGCGCAAGATTTTTGAGGTTTTCGGAACGGTAGAAATAGAACGGATGAGTCAGGAGACGGTTGTAGCCTACGTGACCATATCCGAAATTCGTTTCTTAGCCCAGGCGAAGGGAAATTCCGTTTATTTATTCAGGAAATTCGACGCAGAAATACGCGGATCTGTGGCAATGGAACAAAACCCAGCAGCGAAAATCCCGAAAAAATAATTCTCGATGTTACTCACCGCCATGACCAGTTCAAACGGGTATTTGTACACCCGCACGGGTGACTGATACTTTTGCACCATATTGGGCCGTTGTCGATGAAGCTTCTCGGTTCGCTAACGTCAGTCAGGCCGCGAAGAAATTTGTTGAAATCCGGCACAGATGTTGTAAGCGTATTCACGATTTCCAATATTCCATCTTGACAGATCCTCTCGCTGCCACCAACTGCCGAGATTCCAGGGTCCAGGAGCACTGAAGCACTGGTCGAACTCGAAGTCGGTAGACTCCTAGCTCTAAGTTCGTAGACTGCTAGCGCCACCTTGCAATCTGTTAGCAGAAGCGTTGTCAAAGCTACACAAAAAGTATTACCGGAAAGCACACAAGCCAATAATAAAGAAAAGCTACAGGGTGTCCACTGAACAGTTAATTATATTTAAACCACTTCTCCAAATTTGATCTTATAATTCTGGCTGTTCGAGCAGTTTAAGTTTAACGTTTTGATTCAAATATGCACATAAAGAAAACGTACGTTTATTATTGCAGCAATTCTAGAGGATATACGTTAAATAACATGTGTAGTAAAATTTGGTTACCGTGTACTTTGTGGTAGCAATTAATTATTTTTGAACAAGCAGAAAGTTTGTATTAATGTTTATTTGATTTATTAAAATTCGCCGAGTATTTTTGTACAATTCGTTATCGCCAAAGTCGCTTACACTCCAAATTTTGCCAGTGTAGTTCCTTTTCAAAAACTAAAATGTTGAAGAATTCAAAATTGACGTGAATTGAATAATTTTTGATAAGCACAATAAAAACGTTATCCACAGAATAAATTATTCTGATTAAAAAAGTAATTATTTTGTAAATACCAATCCAATGATTAAATGCTACTGATTTCTTGACAATTCTAATTACAATTATTGGAATGTTATTTTCACATTCAGTGCATTAAATATAACTAACTTTTAAATCTTGCATTTTAAAATGGTTGAAAATGAAAATAAAATGGAAAAAAAACACGCATATCGTCTCCAAATCTGCACGCGCATCTTAATTATATAGTATTTCGGATAAATCTAATATGAAATAAATGCATGAATATTAATTTATTGAGCATTCCTAAAATTCATTTTGTTTCCCTACGTGATTTTTTTTAGTTTTGCAAAGAAAATTTAATCAGCGATTTTTCTACTGGCCAGGTGTTTTTAATAGAAATTCTTGCCTTATTCAAGCATAATGGGATTGCTGCTGTTGTCATATTCCCTCCCTTCTGCTGTCTGTAAATTCATCCAGCTGTGGAAATGTCCCAGTGACCTTCAACAGTGATGTCTGCCAACAATACCACATCGATTTCTCATAAGCTAATATCTGTTTTTATGAGTGCCTAAATAAATAATCCCCCTCCGAAGAAAAAAAAAAAACCTTACATCGAAGTTGAACAAATTTGATCGATCAGATAATTGATCCAAACTGCAATTAAGCAAGAGTAAAGAACCTCTTATGCCCAATTTAACAGGGTGTCATCATAAATTATTACTCGTACAATCCAATAGACCGATTTGTAGTGAACATTTTTATGATTCGAAATGTGTCTGTGAGGAAAGGTTTTTAATAACTATGGAATGACGCGATGATAATGCTCGTTGAGGTCCGTTTATCTTTTTTTGAATCCGTATTTTTTACGCTCGTAGAACAGGTCAGTCTTTGAACTACCTAGATTTACGATCTTCGGACAGCCGTCTCTCTGAAATAGAATCACAAATCTGATCTTAAAGAACTCCAACAAAAACCTTTACAAACTTAAAAAATCGCCCCCACTTAATCATAAAAATACACGTTTTCGTTCAAAACTTACATCTTTTTCCTGAATAGTGCACTCCTTACAGTAGTACGCATCTGAAACGCCAGGACCACCACAGATGACACAGCGTCCCTGATATGACCCATAATTGCATTCATCACATATCCTGACTAATGTGCATGGTCGGACATAGGAGTCACAAATCACACATTTTCCATCGCCTAGAAAAACAATGAATAAGAATCATATACGAACATGCTTTATGTTTTAAATCACAATAAATCTCATATAATTTCAGGGATTTTCAAGGTATTTCGGTATAATCAAAAAATGTTAAATTTGTGGCAGTTTGTTCGTGCCTTGCCACTAGGCGTCAATCTCTCTAATTAATCAGTTAAATGAAATAAATATATCACACACACAAGGTAAATAAATTATCTGTTAAAATATATAATTAAAAATTTGATAAATAGAATGCATTGTTAATACAAGTTCAAGCAGAAAGTTCAATGTCATTATGAACACATGTCAATTTCGCCAGTAGTAATTGAAATTATGGGGCCTCAATCAATTCACAATAAACACTATGTAACTAAATCCCTTCAAAATTGATGATTGATCTTAACGCTCCATATGATTAAATCAAGATTAGCGAGTGAGGCTGGATTTCATACAATAGTATGATTTACCAAGAATATCTCTTGAAGGGAATAATCAACCTTCCAAGTAATAATAATTAAATAAAGATGTTCTTATCAGACCTTTTATCCAGGGAACCGTACTCAAACACCTATTTGCATCAGGAACATCTCAGCCATCACCGCTCAAATGATTAAATCACACGAAATTGCACTTGTCATAAACAAGAAGCGTGAAGCATGGCCAATGCTTCACCAACATGTTAACATGCCCGCAAAATGAATCCATCTCGCTCACTCATCAAACCACATCAAATATATACAAGTAATTAGCACAACAGCGCCACCAATTAAGGTTCGGCAAAAATTCATCCCATCAAATATTCAACAACAAAGAATCGAAAGAATGCCAATCATGTTATGCAAATCCCCGA
>JAQIXS010001200.1:0-32576 GCA_034700785.1 Rossiulus vilnensis | reverse complement strand
TCACTTCGAGTTATCGAGACAGTTTTTTAAAGAAAAGTATAGAAATGATTCGGGACTTGATTAAAAGTTCGAGTTAGAGGATTATTCGACTTATAGGAAGTCGAGTTATCGAGGTTCGACTGTACAAGGAAGGTCATATCTTTAATTTCAGTTCCCAGTGTAGATACTTCGTTAACAAATACATGTTTTCGCACATTTCATTTCGTGCATCTCGTGTCACTCGTCCAATAATCATCACTTAGCATCTTTCTGTCTACATTAAACTGAACTACAGCAGATAACAAGAGGCGTATGAACGGCAGACTAACCGATCCCTATTTTATGGATAGCCCCTCAGCGTTTCTCAAACCGTCATTGGCGTCGTCTACGCAAGAAACCACAGAGCTTTCCGAAAATTGTCAAAACTCCTTGATAGTTAAAATTCCCAGCAGAGGTAATAAAGTTGTGTTTTAGGCATTCCCAAAGCGGATTAAACGTATATGTGGTTGAGCCCAGCACGTCAAAGTGCTAATTCCTACAAATTCGCTTTTTGCTTTAGCTAAACGTAAAGCTGAGCGCGGCATTAACTTTAGTTTATTTGAACGAGAAGCAAGTTTATTGTCGGATGAAGAGTTCGTGCCACGAAATTAATGCCTCGAAAAAGTATAAAAATAACAGCATCATAGTCACGGGTGAATGGGGCTAAAAATGCGAGGAATGTTGTTGTTCTAAACCCCTTTAAGTGCATTTCGCTTGTCGTTTGTTTCGAAGAAGGGCGTAAGTGCAACGCAGCTACACATACGGTTAAGCAAGTTTTATGACGCACGTGCGAGTGTTTAAAACAATAATGGGGTATAATAATTAATCTCAATCCGTCACAAAACCCAATTCTATTAAATCCATCATTCCGTAATCCGCGCCTTACAAGAACGGTGGCATGTTTACATCCCCCTACAAAGTCAAGCGCCTTCGCAGCAGGATAACGTGCTATTTTCTAATAATTGTCAAAGGGAAAAAGGGGTGCGCCGCTTATTATTTACGTCTAATTAAACTTGCCATATCCCATGTTTCATTAATCAAAATTAGTCCTAATGTACATTTAGCATTCGCCCGAATTACACGAACAGTTCAGTATAGCGAGAGAGAACTTCTCCCTCTCAGATGTTCTGCTCTCAGTAGTGGAAGCAACCAAACATCAAATGCATTCAACACTGAACTAAGCAAATGTATTAATTTTGGAAATCTTCGAGTTGGACGCAAATATTCTTGATCGAATTTCATGCCCAGTTGAATGAAAGATGTGCAGTGGTGCATTTAAGGAAGAGAACAGGAAACAAGTTCATAAATTTAATAAGAAATATAAATATAACAAAATTACATTTAATTTATTTGAAAACGTCATATCATATTCTTAGGGCAAAAGCAAAACAAATGAATTTGGATATTGCCACGTTATCATTTAAAAAATCTATTCAAGGTGTGCACACGAGAATTTGACGCTTCCCCCCTCTCCCCCGCCTCCAGAAGTAAGTCCTGTGTGCCATTGAAAGAATGATGTTTTCATGTGAAGTTCCAAACCTGTATGCCATGCCGCCATCTGTTGGCCAATCCAAGCTAGGATTCTATGTACATGGAGTATTGAAACCACTTTACTACACAACTGAAAATAGAACATGCTCGTTCTCCAGCAAACGCTGTTGAAATCAAACTCGAATTTTGGGAACTAAAATCTGTTGGTTATCCATTTGCCCCGAATCTAAGAGCAATTGTGCCCACTAATGGAGGCCCCCTCTCTGTTAAAAATCCACTTAAATAATTGCACAAAAGGAACAAATGGTGTTTCAAATTTCCATTATTACCACATTAAATACAGGACGATTGCAGCATTTACGTGAAAAGACATAGAAGTAGTCCAGCTGACTGAGCAGCTCCGTACAATGGTCCCCACACTCCCACTCCTATTTGTCCCTTATCTATTTATACAGGGTCCTAGACGTAGACACGCACACATGTGTTTGTCAAGTGCAAATTATTTTGTCAGCTGGAAGACAACACCTAGCAGGGGGTCCTTGAAAAAAGGTGGGAAAAGTGGGTCCTTTTTTGCTTGTCCACAATGATTAGGACCGAAATGGTAACCCACTATTGTGGGCAACTCCCCCACAACCTCCCCCCCATCCCTCCGCTGCCACGGGGATCGTGTATTTTGACAGGTTTTCGATGGACGGGTCTTGTTTCAACGTCATTTTTGACATGCGGGGACAAAAGAGTGGAGAAAAGAAAAAGGGGATTATTTTTGCGAAAGAAAAACCTTAAGAAAATAGAGGTGGTGACATGTTGGGGGGCCTGCAACAGCAAAAACGAGCCTTTCAAACTCAACAAGGAATGACGGAGAGCATTTTTAAGATGACGAAGGAGAAAAAAATGTGAAGCGAACAAAAGAAATTTTCGAGGATTTACTTAAAGGTGGGTTGCAGGGTGTTAGCTGCTGCATAAACAGTTGGGAAAGATAAGATCCTGGTTTAAGCAGTTTGGAAATGAATAAGTGGATGAAAAACAACGTTGTCACCGGATTATAATAAAACGACCCGTATATTTATGGAAAAGTAAAAAGAATAAAACAGCAATCTTTTAAAAACATGGACTTCAGATTTAAGGGATCATTTCTCAGCTTCACAGCAAGCATTGGCTGCACCATACAGTCCATAATGTTATTATTCGATCTAAGCAACAGATCTAAGCATCTAAAGCGAGTTCAACTATGCATAGGAAGAATCAAGATTTCGGCAACTTTTTTCGTTTTTGTTTTACTGACTACGTGCTTTGATGCCATGGTAACGTGTATCTGTCAAGCAGCAAATGGTTTATCTCGACAGTAAAGGTCTCTGCCTAAACTGAATCCGCTCGCTATACATAACGACTGTCTTACTGAATATTCTGAGAATTATTGCATGCTTGGAATCTGTCAATGTTGCAAGCTAATTGACAATGTGGATGACAATTAGCTTGCAACATACTGATGGCCATAAAAATCACAAACGCTGACCAGGAATACTTTGGGGCAAAGTTCAAATTTTGAATATATGATATGATGCATGTGCCTGCGTAAATATACATTTACTTGTACAACTGTAGAATGTGATGCTCTTTTAGAAGTTATTAAGTACATTACAACCAAGTGCTCATCTTATTATAAAATTTGATAGTCATGATGATTCTGAACTTAGCAGTTAACCTCGTTGCATTCAACTAACCAAATTATACAGAAATGTTAACATATTCTGCATGTGCACAGGAGTTATTCTACAGATACTGGTATATTATATAGTGTACCAGTATCTCAATCTGGTATGTTCATTAAAAACCAAGCTTAGAAATCTTTTATTGGTCCGAGCCCATGCAGGCGGTCAGGTCACTTGTATTGGATTCATAAATAATGTTAACTCATGGCATACATTTCCAACGGTAAAATATGAATCCCTTGAGCCGGATAAAATGTTTAATTATTTCGGAGCACCAGTCTATGTTGTTATTTAATTGCATAGTGCATCCACTATTTCATTACAAATTGGTATACTTTACACACATGTACGTACATTGTCATCCATTTCCTGTGAGGCGAGTTACAGTAGGCGAACTGCATCAGTTAAAAAGAGAATATGCGTTGCCCTCGTATATGAAGCAGTCATGTAATGGGAGTGAACCAAAAGGGCATACGTGTATGTCATTACTTATATGGATCGCTTATATTAGTTATTAAAAGTGCACGTTCATTCCACATAATGAAACATCGCATTCAGCATGCAAAAACTGTAAATTGCCTAAATGACTTTGAACATCAAGTCGATTTTTCCTTGAAACAACTGGTTTTGCATGGCCCCCTCGTTCAAGTTCAAAAATAACTAGTTTGATTTTTGATAAATATTTCGTACGTGTACTAGCAAATACATGGGGACGTTAAACGACTCCCGCAAAGCCTGCATTGTTCATATGCCTTCATCGCAATGAATAATGGATGCATTTGCTGCATTTTTGAACATGCAACTATTTATACATACATACGCCCGCATAAGCTTATTTAGAAATATTATTAAGATTTCGGCATTTTGTTACATGAAACAAAAAAACTTCCTCTTATGTATTAAAAACAATCGGGTTTTTCCCCAACACAACAGAGGATAGTAAGGGAATTAACCTATCATTGTGTTTTGAAGTTACAAAACTGCAACGACCAAGTTCAAGAGGTATAAAACAGGTATTAAAGAACAGAAGTTGGTGTTATAAGGCAAGCAAACATTTTTAAAATAGTTAGCATTTATTAATTATTAAATGAATAAATTAATAAATTTAATAAATTACTACAAAACTATGATGAAACAAAACCTAGAATAGATTAAGATTAGCCAATGAACAATCCTGGTTCCCTGGTTCAAGGATGGGAAAGTACATGTAGTATGGGTACATCACCTACATGTATACCTTCCCGTTTTTCGGAGCGTAAATATCAAACGTTTAGCTTCCTAATTTATCCAATAAAGCAAAATAAAAAAAATAAAAAAGCCGCATTACAGTTTAGCTATATTTATTTTCAACAAATAGTGCGGAGGTATAAACATATTTAGATGGATGAAAGGTAACTCTAGAATAAAATGTATTTGTGTTAATATGATCTACACCAGTATTTTTATTGGATCCTTTTCTCTTCGTGCATTTTGAACATTTCGCTACTTCTTTCCAAAATATTATTACTGATTGCAATCAAATTATTGATCAGAAATTAGACTAGTGCATTACCCTGTACAATATGGCTGTTCGCAGTGATATGCTTAACCGTAAAAAAGAAACGGGGTAATATCGCTGATCACGTTGGATCGGTGAAACGATTATTTCTCAAACAATGCGCAGATAACCTTATGTGGAAATTTAATAAGATATAAATCACATCAATAGAGGAGCAGCGAAGAAACAAGAGCTTGCCGGAAACCCATTCTTACGTGTTGTTCAGGGCCTAAAGAATTAAATTCTGCGTGTGACAGAAGATGCACAGGAAAGAAAAGCGCTCAAAAGAAGCGAAGAGGATCGCGATGCTTTTCAAAGGCATCGATCGATAAATATGCCGCTAGAGCAATTTTCTATAACGAGTGAATTTCGAAATCTGTTGGATCTGCTCTCGATCAACTTTTTAATAGAGTTCACTGCCGATGCATATTGTATGCATAGTCAGCACGTTTTATGAGCCAAGCAGGCTGTACACAAGACTCATGTATCATTCTCCTTTCAATCTTCTTATTCTCTTCATTTTCATGCAGAAACACTCCATTGTTCCTGCACGACATTTTCGCGTAATTGCAATCTAATGCAATGCGAAAGCCTCAAAATGGATAGCACTGAAATCCAACCTCCATTGTTTAGCTGCGTTTTGAGCTGATAAATCCCTTTGTTAGATTTTAATGAACTCCGCGTGCATTCTGATCATTTACCGGCAAAATTACAGAAAACCACACACCTCACACCGAAGTTTATACAGGCTGACATTTCTTGCTAGATTCTGCCAACTTCGCAACTCGCAACTTATTTGCTTACTGGAAAAAAATCAGGACTGCAATTATGAATACCTTTTATAAAACGAAGCGAACAGTTCCTCGTGTATGATGCCACAACAAGGATTGAACAAGGATTAATACGCTCTACGAAGAATCAACGATTGCTATTCGAGGCTATTCATTTAGCCCAAGAATCCAAGTTCCTTTAACTTGGAATGTACAACGCACGTTTACAACCAGGAATTCAGATATGAAAGAACGAACATTCTTTCTTCAGAGCAGTTAAACTGCCAATTCCTTTCAAGGACAAAGCAAATTTGTCAAAAGGTAAAGCGATATTCTTTAAAGCATCTCTGTCTCCTCTTCAGAGACGCAATGCTGAAAATGGGAACTGAGCTCCACGCTTAGGTAGAAATGTCACATCAACTTTCATGAGCTATAGTACATCAACTACAACAGTTATTTCATTAAAATGATGATTATATCAAGTCACGTTTTCCAGCTAAAGAAAAGCGCGTAATTATAAGTGAAAATACAACGATTCCTTTAATAACAGAATGGTAAAAGAGGGTTATACAGATGTCAAACACCACTCGCAAGAGCTACATAAGAAAACTATTTACTATTTTCTAGAAAAAAATTTACTTTGCTATTGAGGATGTTTGTTTTCAGAAAACGTGTTTTTTTAAATTCCAGGCGTTCAGTTTTGTGGATGTCTACTACACGCTTCGTGCTGCTGTTATTAATGAAGACATCAGGTATTGAAGACAAAATAGTGCGAATGAGTAAGCAGGCAGCAGTGTGCATGACAAACAATAACATTTCGAGCAACATTTTGAGCAAAGCGTTCAATGCAGGATGTATTCAATGATGCAATGGAAATTATTCTAAGCACACGAAACAGCGAGGTTCCAGGCGATGCATGATGCTTCCGGAGGATATACTGTATTCGTTGCGATTTATAGTTCACGCACATACAATTTCGTCTTGCAATAATATGATGTTTCCATAAATGTCTCTTTCAATAAAAGGGAAGTTCAAAGCGTTTACGTTTCTCAATTTTATGTAGTTGGCACATTATCGTATGAAAAGATGTCAAACAACAACCTGTTAGACCTGTGTGCAACTTATGTAGACCACTCTTACAATTTAGGATGCGTTTCAACCATATCGCAAATACAATGTATTTCAATGCACAATTAGTGTCAACGATAGGAGCAAGACACACCCGTGAGTTGTCACAAACGATAAAAGCCAGCAACTTTAAACATGTAATCATTAGTCTGGATGCAAATTTGCTTCAGCGATGCACATTATTTCTGGTTTTCAGTTCGCTTTGTTGTCAAATGCACATGAAGAACTTTAATTCAAAAATGAAAGACGAATGAACTATAATGGATTGAGTTTTACCAGATTATTGAGTGTGACCATACAATATAGGTAATTCCTCATTCACACCACCAAATTCATATATTATTTGAACAAAACACTATACATGTACATGTATAAAACATGAAAGATTGTAGAAATAATTTAAGTAGGATGGCAATACGTTATCACTGAATGATTGTGTCATCATTTGGACATTTTATGCTCAGTGCCTTCATCATTCTATCATCAACAACAACAACAACAATGGCTATTAGGGAATATCAACCCTACAAGCCTATATAAAATATTGATCAATTCATCATTCTATCATGTTAAATGATTTGCATGCTTTGTCATAAAGTTGTATACTTATACGTACATCCTTCTAAAAAATGTTCATATTTCCTAATTTCTTACAGAAAATTGCCACAACATTTTAATGGTAATTTAAAAGATTGATATTAGGATCGTAATTCTTTGAAAAACGATACCACAGATCCACAAAATTACAAATGGAAACGTCCCCTTGATTCACTTGTATGTATCTTCCTTCCAGTACTGCTTCCTTTTTAATTCTCCACGAGTTTCATACTCTAAATCAAGAGTAATGCATATTTCTAAGGTAAGGCATACATATACTGTACATGTTAAACATCATGGAAGCAGAACAGCGGTTAATTCGATCATCATCATATGGATGCATACATCATGATCATACGGATGATGTCCTGTATTTCATGAATAGTATATTTATCGAATTTGCATATATATCCGTTCCACTGTCCAATTTATACGAATCAGAGGACTTGAGCTACGTTGCATTTAGAAACTACAGTATTACATGAGCTCTTTTGTATGCGAGGCTTATTCTACGGCACCGGGGGCCAAATGGAAACTAACTCCGTCCAATCGCTGAAAAAACAAACATCAATGACAAGAGACCCTTGACTTCATTTTTATGTCGTTTTGAATGTGTTTTTGAAAGATCGATGAGGAGCAATTAAATCGTGAACAAAAAAACAACTGCCTCGCAGGTAAGGCCAGTTCGTTGTCATTTTTCCTGCGCTAAGGCGACAAAAAAAATACATTTTAAAAGAGGATATAAATTGCGCTTATCTTTAAATGGCTGATAAAAACAACACGAAAACGACCCTAATAAAATGCTCATTTGGTCAACACCATTTATTATGAAGGACGGTGATAAGGCGGAGGGCTAGAGGGAAGGAAAATGTGGTAACATCACAGGATTTTATTTAAAGGAGGCGACGCATAGAGCAGTTTTTTACATACGTTTGGCTTATACAAGTGCATATATAAGAAGTGGCAACGTGTCTGATATTCCCTTCTTGTCGTTTGATGAACACGTGCTTGGAGTAAATTAAATACGACGGCAAAAATAATAATACTTCAAAAATTGACAAAGATCTCAACTTCAAACGATAGAAGAAAAAAACAACCAACAACTTCACCTCATGTCATAAAATCAGAGCGTTCGTATGCCCTGCCGATTTTTAATATTAATGTTTATCGTTCAAAACTGGGCGATAATTATGAGGAAAAGGGGAGGCTTTGCTTTAATTGAGAAGGATGTTGTAGGGAGGTCTCGGAAAACTGGCAGACAGAAACCCTTGAACTTCTAGGAGGGGGGGGTTAAAACTGGAGCCATTGAACCATTAAGGCGCCCCTCGAATGTTACTTAGAAGTATTTTGACACGTTTGGGTGCCATCTTTTTTTTTGAAAGTTTGTTTTTCATCTCGCTTCGTCGCCCACTTGTCATTTTGAATTAAATCTTCACAAACTTCAAACCGAATTTAAACGCAACATCTTCGCCACAACACATAGCGGTTCTAAAAAGCTTACACAGAATTGTGACGCAACATGTTACGCTTTCTCCCCTACTAAGGGCCTGGCACATCGCTTATGCTTTCATTTTTTATTTTAAGTTACACGTTAACGGATTATTTTTTTTTTGCCTACGACAAATATGCTACAAATGAGGCAGATGCTGGTCATATACCATCCTTTAGTTAAGAGCTTGGTCAAAAGTTTTTATAGCACTACAGGCACTCCGTAATGCATCAGCATTTAATACATAAAAACTGTACGCTTATTGATATCTAAGCAAATATGAATACAAACTTTAATGGATCAAGTTCCTAATTCTCATCTTGATCAGAGCCTATATTGATTATTTTTTTTTATAAATAAACGGTACACTTTGAAATTATAAAAACTAACGCAGACCCTAGTGGACAACCATTTCTACATAGTAAAATACATGTATAAATTTAGCACCTATAACAAGTATTTGAAGCAAGGATGTAGCCTATTTGTAATGTTTTTGCATGGTGGACATCCTTTTTGGATCGGTCTTAATTATTCGTAAATAATTTCACGCCGCTAATGTGCGTTACCCTCGCATTTAGCTGTTTACCGATGAAAATAAATGTCAGAGCAATTAAATTTCGTATCTCAGTTTTGAGTCGTTTATAATTTTATCTTAGAAATTGAATTAAGTAAATAAATATAATAAGGGGCAAAAAACAGCAGCGATGGGCGAGAAAAACTAGAAGATATTCGCAGGCGCGATAAGCGCGGCATCGTTCAAAGGCAATCCTTCGTTCTTGGCCCACACTGGGGTTGAAACCCAGTTAGGGTTACGTCTCGCGTTTTCCTGATGGTTCTCACTTGTCAACCTATTTCTCGTGTTACTCGCGTTTTTCCGAATGATCGTTGTTAGTTCAGCCTTACGGCTACGACCCCTCCATCCCCACACTATTTTTTCCCCTAGCGGTGTTAAAAATGTGTCCACCCATCGCAGGTTTTTTTAACGGGCGGATTTTGTCGCAGAGTGAGGAATGGGGGCGCCACTACACACTCCTCTCCAGCCCCTCGAAAAAAAAAATTTATCTTCATCGGTTTGCCTAAATAAAGACCGCCAAAACCGCTTTGATGTTAACGTTGTGTGCGGGAGGGAGGTTCGCCCTCCTTCTGCAGCCTCCCTTAACAGTCCTAATCATTTAACATCTGAATTTATGGCCCGGTGTTTAAGATAATTTTTCTCAACCCTGGGCCCGGGCCTAGTTGTACGGTACGCGCTCGAGACAGCTGCCTCGTGCATACCAACGGCGCACTAAATTCGGCGGTGAGACACCAACGAAATCTTCAAAGTCCTGTCCCATTCTCATGCAAACCAACGGGAAAAGGCATTGTTGTACGAACTGCCACTTGTAATAGTCGAGGGTCCTTGTCGTTGCAAAACGTCTTTCGCTCTACGTCGGATGAATCACTACGCACAATGGAAACAGGAAATTCCAAATTGAATTTCCAGCATGGCGGCAGATATTGTCTTCGACTAGCCACCCGACACCTACTACTGGCACTGGAAGGAAGCTCACACTGGTGCGAGCCTCGAAAGAAAACAGCCAAGAAAAAATGCTACTTTTTTTGGGCACCGTGCTGAAATGCGTGCGCATTTTTCCCACAGAAGAATGCTGGTTATTTGCGAAGATCTCTTCTGCACGCGGCGTCGTGGCTCTGGGATTTCAGGAAACGTTGTTTACCACATTCCTAGCAATTAGATCGGAAAAAATGAGAAAACATCCTAATTTTTCCAACGGTGTCATTCCTCATCGCCTCCGTTTGAGCGCCATTGTCAGCTCGATAATGGCGAGGAATTGTTTCTTGAATTAACGAAAACGGAAGTCCGGCAGCACCAGCGCTATGAAATACGATAATCTTCCTGTATGATGCTGATCAACGGCATCACTGGTGAACGTCGAAAACGAAGTTGTAATACATGTAAACGCTGTTTATATGAATGATGCACTGATTTCCATCTGTACTTCGGCTCCAAATAAAAAGCCATTCCCCGGTGCGGATAAAAAACTTTACGCAATCAAAAACAAATAGTTCTTGTTGATCTTGTTCATCATGTGGGGTAGAATCGATTATCCATTCGCTAATTTCTTGGTCAATTTTTGTTTCTGGTATGCTTGAATGTATACTGCAGTTCGTTCAGTGTTAATTTCTGATACAAATTCTTAATTGTATTTGCTATAAATAAATAAACTTGAAAAGACCGTTATGCAAGCTCCAAAAACGGGTTTTACCTTTCAATGAAACCTCCGAAGGAATTGCATAACAGCTTTTTGAACTTTATTTAATATTTTATAAATAAACGTTAATTTTAAACTTACAAAAAATAATCCAGACCCTAGCGCACGACCAATTCTACACGGGGTCAAATAAATTTAGCAATCGTAAGAAGTATTAAGTAAAAAATGTGCGAGAAATTTTTTGCATGGTGGGCATCCTTTTTAATAGGTCGTAGGGCTATTATTCTTCACCTGCGCCGTTATTTTCAGGCACATACTTAGGCATTTTTGAACTTCACAGCGTATGAAGCGATTGTGAATCAAAGCATTGGATCTGCCTTGTAGATCTTCACAGTCTCTATAAATTTCACGTCAAAACTCGCTTTAAATAGACTAGTGGACTAAACGGATATCTGGCATCTTTTCGGCAGTAAATTAAGCGCATTTCTACCGATCTATCGCATCAACGCGAGGTTAGAAGTCGACATAAAAACGAAAGTTTATCGTGGCTTGGTAATGTGCGGTCTATCGAGCTTTCCGTTTCAAGATGGCGTCCTGAACTCAAGTTTGAGCGCGTAGACACACTTCTAATTGGCTCCGAGCATTAGCACGACCCCGCCAAGGTCATGTGCGCATTCCTATAAACTCCCATTCACGACAGAAGCGGCAGTTTGTGTCATTTCTTCGAAAGTCAGTCAAGAGCGAACAGAAATAACTCCGTAGGGGGAATTGGGCACCTGTAAAAATTTCGAAGTCAGGTTGTCAGCCCAGGGTTTATTGAATGGGAGAGGTGAGAGTAGCCCCTGAGCCGGAGAGTAGGGCGTGCCGTCTCACGAAAACAGCGCCCTCTGGCCACCACGTTGACTGCTCACGTCACATCCTGAGGGGGTTCCCCTTTAAAACGGCGGAAGATTTACGATGTTGACTTTTGGGGGTTCCAGCGGTCCACCACCGTCCCCAGCCTCCTATTTCCCCGCGTATTTATGAGAGAAATAATTGATTTAAAAACCACAGGTGTTGCGAATGAAAGGCGAAGAGGGCACGTGGGTCAGCACGCCCCACAGACCCGAGACCATGTGCGACCCCCGGTTATAACGGCTGTAAAATAAGATCACAATGGGATCATTAACTCCGCATCGGCACTTCATAAATTACGGAATGTTAAGTTCGTGACATCCGAGGGGTCCCTCGTGTCCCCCGGGCGCACATAAAACAACGCGTTCGACCTCTGACCTGGCGACGGAGAGGCTTTAAGGGAAGGGCATTCGGGCAGAGCAGCGAACTCGTGGCGATCGACTGGAGCAGATAAAACCAAGACTGGAGAAAATGTTGGCGAAAAACGACCCTCGAAAACATGACAAATTACGCGATTGTCACTATCTTTTCAAATACATAAGTAAGCAAATAAATCCCGAATGCATGACCGGAAGGGGCCTTGAGGGAACACGAGGGCTCATCATGTAACGTTTCTGAAGACGCCACGTTTTTAACTTTAGGGAGGGAGGAAATCCCTCGTGAAACTGATATTCCGTGGTTTTAATGTTGACATGTTATAAACGAAAGGAAATATTCCAAAGTCGCAGAAAGTTTTGAGTCCACCCAAGGGAATAAACAGGGATTGTGGCTCTGCATTTCAAATTAGTGAAATTGAATGCGTTACCCACGAAATTTGTTTTTATCTGACTGATACGTGAAGGATTTCGATACGTTTTACTTACTGATGATTTGGTACTATCTGAGTTCAATTGAATTGAATATTATATTGTTAAAAGAAAAACAAGTTGAAACAAAGAAAGTGTTTAAAAAAGAATGCAGATAATTTTTCATGTAAATTTAACAGCAGGAAGGGTTTGGGAAAACATACCCCTTTATTTAACCTTTATGACAAGATATCTACCAAATAGACAAAATCCCATCTTAGCGGCCGGTTTTGCCATCTAAGACATTCCTGAAAAATGTCATGGTTCTAGTATTTACGGTTTAGGTTGGGCGTTGATAGGAAACAGTCTTTATAATGTACGAGTATATAAATCTACATGTATATAGATACATGTTTTGTTGTTAAACACAGGCTAGTAATATAACCAAAAGTGCTTCCACATCAAACACAATATTTGCCACCATAATTAGAAAGTGTTCTGGTTTATGTGTGACGCATGATTGTTTTTCGACTGCAAATGTCCTAAACAAACAGATAGATAAATCATAAGGAATTGACATTTATTCCATTGAATAAGGATATGCTCTCTGCAGAGTTTCGCATAAAAAGTTTACATCCCATACCAATTTCTTTTCCTTTTACCGGTTTCTTTACTGGTTTTGGTTGCATCTTTTCCCAAGGTACATACATATAGTACATTCCTCGTAAAATTTGTTCAATAAAAATTATTTTCATTTTCACGAAAAAGTGGTCCAGTAGCCTAAGAGCGTACGTTTTTGGCTCGTTTTCTATCGTGAATTTCTGATCAGGTTTGTAATTAGTTTGCCACAACAACCGTTTCAAAGTTTTCAAATCATTCGAATGCATGGTTTTAGTATTAATAATGGCACGACTTCGCCATAAAACTACAAGATGTCCCTCATGAAACTATCTTTATTAAGCTCTTCGAACCTCTTCGAAAATGATATTAATCCAGTTTAACTGCTTGTTTTCGTTGAATAAGACAGTATAAAAATTAACCATGCAAAAACAAGAAAGCTTGCTATGCAACAATATTACCTGCGTGCATCTTTTGCCTATTCTGGCTTAACTCTCTAGTCTAGGATGTGTAATTAATTTATTCATGTAAACCCTCTCGTAAATTAAGGTGTTTTTGTAAAGTTATTTTCGCCCAAAAGGTTTTTGACACCTTTATAGCAGTTGATCTTTAGCGTTGTTTTCGATTAATCAGAAATAATACTGGCACCCAGGCCTTCATGTCTACCTGACTACATCACAGGAATCTTAGTAAATTACTTCGCTTAACATTTTCCAGGAATAAATCATCAACACATTTAATTACGTACATAGTTACTTGTACATGTACTGTAGATAATATACATGTACATTAACATCACGTTTGTACAAAAAGTCTCACAATTCCTACATTTTTACACTGAGGGAAGACTGGAGCTGATCAAGCGTGCATTGCATTCCTTGGTCTTTGGGCGTAGGAGGCGCCCCCTCGAGCCACATATTTCTCTACAGCTAATAATTAATCTTGATCTCAAAAAGAGAAAAAAGTCATTCACCACAACTATAATTTATCTTCATTTGTTTAAATCTGCCTTGCTCTCTCCACACCCCCACACACCTTGTAATTCGATGAGTCATTAAATGACCCCACAAACCCCTGACACCTTCGTACACACACTGCCATTAACAATTGCATATAACAATAACAAGACCCCGTACGACTGTACGAGCCACCTTTGATACTGCCTTCTGCAAGCACAATGCGAATGGCACAGGCATCTCTGTACATGCGCTGCTGTATATCCATTAAACGCCTCACCCCTCACCCCCTTCACCCTCAAATTAATCCATCCTCCTCAGTCAATGGTAGTTGCCTTCCCTCGTCATGCCTATTCATTGTGATTGAATAATAAACCCGTTTCACACTTTCGCAATTACTAATGAATTGATTAATCCATCGTGGAATGTCTTCCATTAATCCCCTACTTTCCACCCTCCCCCCTTTACTCCTCACACTGATCGCCATCTTTAAACGAGGTCCACTTATTATTTTACTTGGCCACGCGTTTGCCAGCCACTTCCTGCACACAGCAGTGCAACGGATTCGATTACAGTGTGCCACTCCTTTTGACAAGAAACAGGGCGGGTTATCCCTGTTTTCAAATTTAAAAACGTAGATTTTGATCATCCAATATAAAACGATGACGCCATGATAAAAACGAGACGTTTCCTGCGAATTGCAGGGTTATGGGAGTAAACTGAACGAACACGACCCTTTCGAGACAGAAAACCACAACCAGCTCACATAAATTTTGGGCAAGAGGTCCTCTTGAAAGATGTTTAATTTGTTCGAGCTGGAAAACAGGGCGAATCAACACTACATTTCTAAACACGTTATTGTACTCAATTTTTTTCCCAAATGAAAAGATCATGCTACACGCTCTTATACGTGTATATTTTTAAAAATGAAGTGACCTGAAGAAAAACAATCATAATGACGATAATTTTGTGAGGTCATATCCTGTGATTAATGAGTTCCATTTGGATGACACTGATTGATTTCCAATGGCGAGAAGAAGAAAAAACTGATGGTGCTTAGGTCGAAATCCGGTGATAAAACTAGACTTGTTTCTTTGGATTTTTAAACGTGTCATCTATCTACCGTACACTTGCGTGTTGGCTGTATTTTCCGATAAATTTGGGCGTAGTAATTAATATCAATAACTAGATAAATTGAGTTGTTCAACGAAATATATGAAAAAAACAAATCGTCAGAAATATCTTCCTGTATATACAGTATGTACATTTAATTCCATTAAAATGCATATGCAACTGTATACTAGAAACCAAAAATATTAATTCACGACTTGAAATATCGAGTATGTTACTATGAACAGCGTTCGCCAAGCAAGCCTCATATAAAAGCACGAAGAATTCAAATAACGTATCGATCGATATTGTTCGCTATCTCATGCATACTCCGTTTTAAATATTAGTTTGAGTTTAATCGCATTATTACTTCGTACATAGTTTTCGTAAGCTACTCGTTTTCGTATAAGCAAAAAACAGGGCGTTTTTGTTTACTGAGCTTGAATTTCGGTTATTTACCTAACAGAGTTGTAACGTTGCAGCAAGGTTCGTGGTCCTATCAGCTCCCCTTGCACGCACGCGCACTCAACGATTTTGTTGTCTCGATAAAGCGATGCGCGAAACGAAAATTGATATTTGATTTATATTAAAAAGGAATGAAACTATTGACCTCTAAATGCGAGATTGGAGAGAGGGACATGCAACGCAATCGCTTTTCAGTAGCGAGCCATCGTTTCATGGGAATTACGAGCCTGCATACCGCACGTACCTCCATCCATTCATCCATCCGTCCATGGATGCACTTCTCATCTATTTATGAGATGGCCTTTTCCAATCCTTATTTATTTTCCTTATCTCATAAACTTCTAGAACGCTGCACAGCAGAGCGGGCAAACGCCAATTCGAACATACGCCGCAGGCTTAATCAATGTATTATTGAGAATGAGCGACAAATAGGTTATTTGGCATCATTTATTCAAACTGGAAAAGGATAAGAGAAAATGGGCGTTGCCATGGCGAAATTCGCCCATTTGTTACGGGGCGAAAATGTGCGAAGTGGGCTGCAGGAAGAGGGATCTATCGAAGTGCAGGCTCTATATCGGAAGAATGTCATTATACTGGGAAGATGAAAGAGAAATAACACCGTTTTGGAAAGACAAAAGTGAGGAGACCATAGCGTGGATCAAGATCGATTCGTGAGCTATTCAGACGATGCTAAGGACAAATGCAGAAGTTGTTATTTTTGCACAGGTCTCGAACAGAAAGCAACGAAATCTAAATAAAGCTTATGCTATGACGAAGGTCGAAGAAATCAGATACATGTAATTCTTATTCGATTGTCAAGGTTATACGCATGAGATCGGCACCAGATATGAATCTCAAAACTGCATGTATACACTACGTGTAATTTTAAACAATTTCAAAGAGTGGTTTAAGTTCGCTAAAGAAGAAATCGACAAGAACCATTTAAACGTAATCTGCGTTGGCAGCTGTAATCAGCGAAAGCAATTACATTCAGGACCTACCTAATCTACTTAAGTCCGTTTTAATCTCCGATTAAGGCAATTGAAGCCAAGCACAACACACCATTGGTTCCTGTCATTCAACGTTAAATAACTGTAAACTGAATTTGGCTTCAATTATATCTTGGCAAAACTGCAACTTTGAATCGAAGCCTATGTGACCAGCGTTACTTATACTGTGTAATAAACTATTAATATTTCGGTGAAATGGGATGTTAAAAGGGAGTCTCGTAAATATTATAATTCCGATATAGGTTTCTTCTCTCAATTGAGCTCTCTATTTTTCAGCAATTTCGTCATTTTTCTCTAAACGTTTAATGGAAAGAGAGCCGATCCATTTCCTAAATTAAAATGTTACAGTCAATTTGATGATCCAGTAGCAAAAAGGATCCACCGAATCTTCGCATAAAAACAAGGAACCGACAAACGTGAAAGCAAGATGACGTTTACTCAATCATAAAACAAGCTGATGTATGCGCGTTGTATAATCAAGGATTTAAGAAATGGAAGTCGATTTCTTTAGACAGCTAGTGTACTAGGATAAATGGAGTTGCTTTATGCTTTTCATGAATCGCAAACGATATCTGCAATCGTTGCGACTTTAGGTTTTAGAAAGCTTTCTTCTCATATTCATAGCTTTCGAATATCTAAATTGACCTCGACGGACCTCAATATCAGTTTGAATGGGCACACACATTCAATTTTCACATTGGTGAAAAACCTTTAAAATTCTAATATGCTTTATTAATAAAATTACAATGCATATGATTTGCCATTTTCCCTAGTACCTTCGGTAATATTCTGGCAATAGAGCCTTGATTGTTATTTTTAATAAACTGGAATAAAAAGCCTCAAACTAACCCCTCCCATTCTTTACGATTTATTGAAATTAATCGTACCTATTTATTGAACGAATTCTGAGGGTAATTCCTGTACAGCCGGAAGCTAAAATGATTTTAATGCACTATATAAGCACATAAATTGAACGATTGATTTTACTTCACCCACACTGCGCTGCGCCATGCACTTATACAGAGCGTAATAATTTCAGGTTCACAGACGGATTATCCATTCCACATACCCTATACAAAACAGCTAACAAAATCACCACAAAATCCACTCCAACAATTTGATTTCGCATCGAGATTTTTTTTAAAAAATTAAGGAAACCCATGCATCTCGCCCGTGGCGTGTGGTCTTTATTGAAATTCGTCAAAAACAACTCGGGGAAGAATTTTCCCAAAACTTGTTATTTCGGAGGGGCACCAGTTGGCTGCTGCTGTTCCGGGTGCACAACAGCTGTTTCACTGTTCAGTTTCGGATCTGACGTTTCGCAAATTCGCTTTCCGCTCCTTCCGAAATTGGGTGCACATTGCACAGGCACTTCCGCCTAAGGACCACGTTCCATCTCGACCATCTATAATCCACCGTGTTTTGCCTTTTCCCTACGAAAGAAATCCCGAGGCTCAAATCCATGTAATGCATTGGCAACATGCGCTCGTGCAAATACCCAGCCATCGCTGCTTGTCTAACCCTTGAACCTGAACAATCTGGCGTGCATCGATTTTCGCCACCGGATCCATCCAAGGTATGTCGAGTTCAACCGTGTTCGTGTTTCCATGGATTTCTGGCGCTCTCTATATTAAATCCTCGGTGTTTTTCTTCATGCACACCGCAGCTATCGATCGTCGAGTCCCTCGTTCCTTCCTTCTCTTTTCCTGCTCATGTACTTCACTTTCGCTGCAGCTTTGAGGGTGCGCTGCACGGGTTCTGGTTCTGTTCATCAGCCGAAGCTGGACGAAGCTGACAACGAATTTGGATTAAGTTGATGAGCCCTAAACGTGCGATCGATGGGTTCGGGTGCGGCAGGTACGTGACGTTCCAATTTTCTCTTCAAATTATGTGACAACGTTACGCCGGGGCGTAATTGCGTCGCATTATGCCGCAATTGACGAAAAACGAGGTCTTGCAGTGAACATTTCGCCTCGAAATTGCGCTGAATGCTGTTGACTCGTGAAGGCTCGAATCGAAACCACGTGTATCGGGCCGCAAAATTCGGCAGCCTTCAAAGCCTTGGCTTGGCCCTGGCTCGCTGAAGCACGTGCGTTGATGTCAGCGAATACCTAGGCGTGGTTGCCATGGGGATTTACCCCGAAGCGCGAGTTGGCGATGGGCATTCGCCATCTTTACGAACGAAGTACGAGGGCTAAACAGAGATCTTGCGTGTAATTTTCATTTCCACTTTTGATAGCGTTCATGTGGAGTTGCTCATCAAAAAACGACTTTTTAACCATCTCCCTTCCCTCTTTTAGCCACTATCGTAAGATTTGGTTATTTTACACAACTCCAGCCGTCCAAAATGACGTTGATTTGGTCAGAAAAGCACGTCATTTTTAATAGAAAATTGGACCAAAATTGCTATAGTGCCCCTAACATATGTCGTCCAAATTCAATATTAAATGACATGAGGTTTAAATATTTAATAAACTGAGGTCCACATAACATTACATACAGCGAGATAGATCATTTATGATTATTTGTAATAATGTAATTTGAGGACTTTGTTGTTAACAAATCGACCTTTTGTGACAGTTCTTAACAAGTCATTAAACTGGAAAAGAATCACCAATGAGTGATGTCTCTTTGTGGAACAAAATTACATCCATTCACTACAGTGGTCTAAAATGAATTTACGTTATTTCCATGTATTTAGTACGTGCATTACTGGTGGGTGGGGTCAACCTTTAACGGTCGTTGACAAAATTTATCATAGCCCCTTTTATATCTTCCCAGGTTTCCCCTTCTCAATCCACGTTCGCCCTTTGTGAATGGCGTCCTTATAGGCATAACATACTGCTGCTAAATAATGTAGATATTGGCCCATTGATGGTGCATTGAGCGGTGTTGATGTCTTGATTTCTGGTCCATTTTACATTGTTTCCCACCACAGTCAAATGACCTAGAGGAAAATTTCCATTTCATGTTGTTATTGTATTGAAATCAACTTTTCGACTGCTACATTTTATTCAATATGAAAATAACGATTAACCCTTTTCTTTTTTGTGTGCTAAAAACCCAAGTTAGAAAACATCAATGCAGTAACTGCTTTGTTAATAATAATCATACACTTGCATTAGCTTGTCGAACTAATTATCGTTTTGGTTGTCTAACGTGGAAACTCACAATAGTTAACTACGCAAATTAACTGCATGTTCCATTAGTTTAAAATCCAACTACTGCATGTATACTACAATGGATGTAGTGTACATTGCGTATTGCTTTACGCCAGAAAGAGATTCGTGTTGAATGTGCTGCACCCCCATCCTGCATTTGCACAATCATGTACATGCATGTATAAAATAAGATTGGACTAAGCGCATACGTCACCAGCTGCGTCAACACAATTTATCAGTTTCTCCAAAATTCTAACGTTGTACCGTACGCGAGTAATGCGCACACATTTAGGTTTTACCAACAGATGGCGCCATTCTCGCATTCAGAAAACAGCAGATCGGTCGAATTTCGCGAGACAAATATAACCCGAGACACCTTTTCTGGCATTGTCTTTTGTCTCTGCAGGTCTGTCATCTTTCGATCGTTGCCACCCTTTTCTTGTGGCAACCTCAAATCCCCCTTTTTGTGCTTTCCTCTTCTTCGAGTCCCCGAGTCCTATTCCATATCATAATAGCCATTGATTTTCTCTCACCTTTATTTCATTGTTTTTTACTTCCATTGCGCTTCTTTTCTAGTCAAGTTCTTGAGTACACGAGTCGCTAGGGAATTTGCAAGATGCACGTTGATTGCAGGAGGATTTGCAAGGAAACATCCTCACACATTAGAACGAATCAGAAATTGAATTAAATTGATTGTCTGTGTACATTGCTATTTCCCTTTCGATTTCAAGTCGTTTATGCCACTGGATACCTGAAACAGTTTCGCAAATGAATCCGTGCTTGCCAGAACTTTTCGTATATTCCTAAACACTCCGTAATCTGTTTGCTTAAAGCTCAGACAATCACAACAGGAATCCACCAACGAGCCCCGAATGTAACGAAATGTTTTGTTTGTCTTCTATTATACAGGGTGTACGCAAAACCGAGCATCAAGATGGCACCATGCCAATGATAGTTCTTACCTGAACAAACCAAAAATTGTATCACACGTCGTTCCAAGATTCTAGTCGTGACTCGTGAAGTAAATCGAAACTTGTTTTCGCGTCCTTAAATGAGGGGTGTCAAACCGTAACGTTGTAAGTGCCAGAAAAACAACATTTCAGAAGGATAAAGTTGAATAATTTCCCGAAATGAGCAACTAGTGCAAGAATTGTGCTTTTTCGAAAATTTTCCAAAACGTTATAAGTGCCACGCAAAAATGAGGACTTGTGCTATAGGCCTATGTGAGACAACTACATGTATACCGAAAAAATAGGTTCCAAACACCCTCTTCTCTTGTGGCAAGTATAGGGCCAGTAGCGCATTGATCACCTGTATTTTTACTTCTAGGTAATTCAGTTTCAGTGCACCTTATCAAAGATTGCTTTGTAGTGGTATTTGTCATTGCTCCCTTGGATATCTGCAGTTTTTTTGGTGACCAAATATTTTTTTGCAATTACCATCCAATCAAAGATATATTCATGTATTAGTATTAACAATTTCTTACTCATTATTATTCAGCGTATCAGGTGTGGAAAGGCACAATGTATTTTATTTGGGGAGGGCACTTACAACGTTATGGCTAGGCATCCTTCAAATGTATTCGAGCCTGTAATACGACCATATCCAAAAATTAACATTATCATTCCGTTTTCATTTTTCGACTGAAAATAAATGAACAATTGTTTTCGCCGAGAAATTGAATGTTTCATCCGCACGACACACAGTCACGGCATCAGATACGTTCATACATGTATGTAGCGCGAGTGATTTCAGGTAAATGTCGTTGGGTACGCAGACCGTTATTGACACGCGACCCATAAAATGCCCAAAAGCCACGAGGCACAGCAATGAAAGTCTGGAAGGGGGCATTTATCGGGTGGCGGGGCATTGTCAGCAACTCAAAACGGGTTGACACCTCGTTCAACTTTAAACTCCCAAGTAGGCCTATCGTCATGCACTGCATTTTAAAATGCGACTTTCCCATAAAGATTGCAGATACGAGAGCGTGGGTAGATAGCTCCGTTTTGCACGCACAACCGGATCCAAATAAAATTCGGGCAAACTCTAAGCAAGTCCTTAAAACCGACCTGGAGTTCGAATTCAAGATGCCCTCGGTGGAAGATGCAGGTTATGACCAGATGAACATGTTTTATGTCATTTCACAGCGCGTTTTGGCAGCCGCGCACATGGGGCCACGGACAGACATGTGTCACCCCTTATTTACTCCTTCCCCCCCCCCAAACCTCATCCCCCTCAATCGAAGCTTTTCTCCAGATGATAAAGGTCGCCCGGGGTCATTCCCGTCGGTTTGCTGCTCGCAACAGGCGCATGACACCCTTTTCAATTCGCCCTTCGACCTCGGTTTTCCCCCAATTAATCGCCTCATTTTCACCCAGCACCTCGTCCCGTTTTATCACTCTTCACCCCTTCCAGAAAATACCCTTGGTCTGCGCGCTGTTGATGGACGTCTCGCGCGCTCTGATAATACCGGAAGTGGCAGTGTGGCACTGGCGGGCTTTTTGCGAGGCCACGAGCGACTTCTCCGCACCTCTTCTTGACAACTTTACGATTCAATTTCCTTTCGCAACTTTTATAATTTAATATGAGACGAAACGGAGCGAAAAAAGGAAATATTTATTGTGCGAAGCATCCGAGAATCCACAACCTTTTTTTTCTTTATCATCCCGAGGACCGTTCTTAAAATAACATTTTCGGCGAGACATATCACGCAGAGGCTTAAAAAAATACCGCAATTTCTAAGGAATTGGGAGCGCCGGCGAACGCTTATCGACCAGGGCCGCTTTAATTAAAGGCACGTGATAGAAATTGCATGAAATATTTAGCAGAAAATTCCGCCGCCAGGGGGCCGGACGGCGGTTTAATGCCTACCGTGGTTGGAGGTGCCCAGAAGGAGGGAGCGTTTCAACTATGCACGAGTATCGATTGGCACGCTTCGTGGGTGGATTCAGTTAACATGTATCTGGGTTGATTGCATAGAGAGCTTAGTTAAAATAATTAGTTGATAACGTCATTTTCTCTTCCTTATGGCTAATGCACACGCCAGTGTTAGCGCTCAAGTCCGTTCCATCGCAATGCAGACTCTCTTGGAATGGGTTCCTGGCGGCACCCGGCTCCAACCCCTTGTTAGCATAATTTGAAAAAGCCCTTCTAATACACAATTAAAACGAAATCACTGTCTAAAATCAACACATAGATGTATAGATGCATGCGGAATGTCTATTAGCAGCGTGCGCCTCTATGGAAACCATGTTAGGACATAATGAAGCAGCTTGTTAGCGTGGTATGCATACCAAATGAACCCTCCTTTTGTTTCGCTGTCAAACCCCTCTTTTGTATAGGTCCTCTTCATTGAAAATACACGCGCATACAAGCCTGCGGCGATTATTAATATAATTCAGGATTAATTTGGAACCCGATTTCAGCCTACGTCGCAGAAAATGTATTTTTCCTGAAGTGTGCAAATTGGAGCGAGGCCTGATGAAAGGCAAACGCAAACAGACGAATTGATGTTTTCGCTGCACGGGCTTATGATTGGTCGAGTAGTATGCTCCGTGGAATGACCACAGTAGTGAAGAGTTTTACTGCGAGTTACAGCGGTCGAGCAAGCCAAATGACGATCGTAAAATGGACAAGCCAACAGGTGGAAATCATACCACACATCAATGATATGCGACGATTATCAATAGGGTATTAGCTGCTGATTCAGAAGTCAGCTTTGGTTTGTCAGAAAGGTAGCATCCAGTAAACGATAAAAGAGAAGAAAGGATGCCAGATATTCCATATGTGAAGCGTTTTTCTGTTACCATAAATTTAGCCATAGTCTAGCGCGATTAGCAGATGGTGCCTCAATTTATCCATGCTCTTTCACAGCAAGGTGATAAAGGAAAGCAATTTCAGTGTGTTTCCGTACTATGACACGATATCGTTTTGAGATGGAGCAGAGACACGCATCGAAATTTGGATTCGTGCAGCTGGCCAATGATCCACGTCTCTCTTTTTATGGGAACATCAAGCGAAATTGCGCATGCACCATTTGTAAAAGGCAAATTTCGAACAGAGAGCAATTTTTTTAAAATTGCTGTCAAAATAATTCTTATGTTAAGTATAGACGTTGAGGTATGGAGGACCACGCTAAGATAACGTTTGACAAAAAAACCTTCAGAGATTCGTTCAATTTTATAGCCTATAAATTACACTGACAATAATTGTGAAACATTTCTTTTATTAATATTTATAGTTCAGTGTTATGGAATGGTCCATCTGCTTGTCTTTAACTAGTTAAAATCAATATTCACAATTATGGTTAGTATGGTTTATAAAATAATATATAATAATTTATAGGATATATCAGTGGAATATGACAAACCTTTGAAGTTTTTTTTTAAAACGTAAAATTGACTAAGTTGTAAATGCCGCAATAAATCAGTTTTTAAATTTTTTTAAATAAATCAATTTTTAGAAAAACCGAAAACAACCATCGTTTCTTTTATCACGTTAAACGTATTCCCATAAAACCTATATTAATTATTCTTCCCCGACTGATATCGCCATGCCATGCATTTAACAACACCAAGCTGTTAGCTGAATAGCAACAGCTTTGACTCATGTAAAATGTTTATATGGATTGTTTAGAATATGTAGAATTTCCAGTCTGCTATTAAAGCTTCATCGTTATTCTCTTGTGCACGCTGCGCATTCTAATAAAAGTACATAGCAATCGATACAATGTCGACAATGCGGATTACCAATACATAGAGCACTAAATTCTGATCACCAATTTCGCATAAACGTCATAATCGGTGAAGAGATTACCTCGCGTTGCGAGATGAGCTGCCATTATTAATGCATTTCAGAATGAACGATGCACTTGCTTTCAGCGTGGAGTCACAGTGCTAATGCGA
The DNA here is from genome assembly GCA_034700785.1 of Rossiulus vilnensis. Classification (NCBI taxonomy): domain Eukaryota; kingdom Metazoa; phylum Arthropoda; class Diplopoda; order Julida; family Julidae; genus Rossiulus; species Rossiulus vilnensis. The sequence continues at coordinate 7,724 of JAQIXS010001200.1, read as the reverse complement.
ATTGCCAACAAATAAGCTGCTCTCACTTTCCAGCCAGAAATTGGCTCAGAAATGTAGACAGCGGCATAACTTCGTAAATCATGCTTGATTTTTAAAGCTCTGTGATGATGTTTCCAACCCGGATTGCTGCTATTCAATTATGTGCCATTTGCTCCCACAACCGTTCTTTGTCATAAAAACCTTATGAAAGCATTCAGGGGAGAGAAAAAAACAGCGACAAAAACAAACAAAAAAATAAATGAAGTGTGAAATAATATTGCCGACACCAGTTATTTATCGAGATTGAAATATTGTTTTAATTAAATTCATTCCTTCCTGTAATAATAAATAGCCTGGGCAATTCAAGTGTTTAGAAAACAAACATTAATCTATAGATTAAGCTGACAGCACTAGATTCTCCTGACAATGTCGATAATAGCGAACGAGTATCAGGAAGTGCTATTCCGTGGCTGTCAACTTGGACTGCCATCAAAGTGACCAATTTTTCAAAATATTAAGCGAGACAAATGCGCGAGACATTTGCTCAAAAATTCCTGCCCTGATATCAAATTGACTATTAAAAGAAAAATGTGACTTCAAGCAAGTATAATGGGAATTCCTGATTTACATGTACACACTGTTGTGGAAAAGAATAGCACATGTTAGAGACATTAATAACTGTACTCTGTTTTATCCAAATTTAAATAAGTTTCAAAATTTAAATAAATAATAAGGTCACCCTGACGATTTGTGCTACGGAACAGGGGGTGTGGTTCTGAAAGAGGGATTGTCTAATTCGGGCGATAAAGAAATTTATAGAGAAGAAGGTCAAAAGTGAGATTTTTGATGGACGTACTTTATCAGATGTACATGTATATAAGTGTATAGACGGCGGCTAAGAGTTTTGAAATAATGTACATATAGGCTACATGTACATATATAGTGCCTAAATCGTTCGATCAAAGTAAGAACGAAAGGGCTGGGCCCCATGCTCGAACATAAAGGAATTTAAAAAAATCTCACTATCTGAAAATTCGTAAATTTGGCTGTTTCTCGTTTTGTCATTTACTGTGGCAATGCTAAACATTCTCCATATCCTGGGGTATTTATAGAGCACAACAATTAGCTTAGGCATTGGGCCAACGAAAATGGCTCACTCCCTGGTTTACATTTTTATCCCAAATACCCTGCAACGGTGGCAAATTGTAATTCATGAGCCGAGACACGCCGGGACAACAGTATTAGTCCATCTTGAAAATAAGATGGATTTTGACGCCAACATTGAAAACCGTTTCCTCTCATGGAGCTGTAAAAATAGCAGAACGAACGCTCGGCATTCAAATCGCCTATTTTTAGGAAAAGTTTTAAATGTTGAACTTAAAAAGAAAAATGACGCGAGCTGGCGAGTAAACGTATACTACTGAGTGATGATCGCTCATAATTACGATGGAAGGGGGGAAAGACTGCCAGAATGAACACATCATAATTATAAAGAACACGAAACAGGTGCCACTGCCAAAACGATTTTAATAGGAATTAAATTAGGGTGCTTCATCTTAGCTAGTAGCACTGCCAATGGAAGTTAAGGAAGACCAACCCTCCCAAAATCTGAGTCACTGGGCCTTTTTGTTTTTAGAACACATGGCGTTCCTGATAACTGACAGTAACACCAGTGTAATCAACAGTAAAAGACGGTAAAAGCATAATGTTGGTAGATGTTGTCATGACGGCACATCTAAAGCGCCTATAGGGAAAGGAAGACACGGCAGCTAATCAATTCGCGAAATTTCCACAATTCAGATAAGATGAGATTCATGCAAATTGCTTTACAGATATGCCTACGTGAATCCTACTACATCTTTCGAGGAAACGAATTGAGAGAGAAATAAAAGAATGTTTTTGCCGATTAGCTAGCTGTCTTGAATCCTCGCGTCAATTTGTTCCCCAAACAACTTCGATCCAGTCGCATGAAAATGTGGATCCTGGCTAGTAGATGGAATGATTAGGATGCACGGATCATAGATGGCGCCACTGTCTGCTGTGCTATCTGTTTGTGACCGTACAGCGTGAGGTTTTAATTATACGCTTGTACGGGTATGTACAGTACATTTTAAGTGGAGCTAGAAATTACTGATGATGAAACATTGTGATATACATGCAGTTGATTTCGATTGATGGTCTTGGTCTACTGAAGGCCCTCGGTGGAGAAATTTTGACATGACTGCCAATTGACATGAATCAAAATAGACCAGTACTGTGTCAATTCCGAGAAATTTTCTTCAGATATCTTTACTGTAATCTCTTCACAGAATTAATAAGTACGCGTTGATTCATTCATGTTAGAAGTCATGCTCGTACTGCATGTATAAGATTGATGTATTTTCCTAGAATGTTTCAAATTTTCATTTTCGAAATGCTTTGAGCATTTTTCTGACATGCCTTAAAGGCATGTGCGCGAATTGTTTGCTTTCCTGTTTCCGAAATTTTCTTATCTTTCCTAGAAATTTCGCTCATTTCACGCCTATTTCCATCATGAAGCTAAGAATGTATCAAACGTCTTCAATAAAATCGAACAATGTCAAAGCGTCATTTCAAATACAATTATCAAAGCCTTCTTTCCAAATTTCTGATAAGTTTGTGAAAGCAGCCAAAATGTTCCATTTCACGTCCATTGCGATTTTTCGTTTCTCCTTGTTTACTTATCCCAACTTCTTGGTGATAATTCTCACCTAAACGAAATCTCCCAAATGTGTTAATCTCATATTCAAGGTTGTCGTTGTCTCCTCTAAAGCTTATTGCCTTTTAATCTGCGCATCTTTGCCTGCGGATGAGCCAAAATGGATGGACCAATACCAAACTGAATGATCACAACCTCCACGCAGGTGGCCCTAATCTTGACTCGCTTGACATTGAAGTCCATCAAATCATGCGCTTGTTTTCTTGAGAATCTTAAATCCACTGGACTCTAGTCACATTTCCTTGTTTTTTAATCCTCTTTACAATCTCTCCCCTCTGCTGATGGGCATGTGGCCTATCCACATTATTATTATCTTAACTGACCACCACTCACGAACACCTATTTTCACCTCTTACTGATGAAGCTTGGCCCTTCTGTGCATTTGAAAATTTGTCAAGTGTGAAATTATGGTCTTAACCAAATCCCTTAAAAATACAGGCGAGCAAAGCGTGGAATTTGCTACACGCTGACCGCAGAAAATGACGTCCTAAGAGGCCTCTGGTGACTTACAGTTGTGAAACTAAACACTACACAGGCCAAGCAAGTTCAGCTGCAAACTGCAAATCATAAGCAGAACTACGAAAAAACTGAAAAGATGGCGCCACGCTCATGGATTCCAAAAGGCGCTAGTTATAGTTCCTTTACGCAGTTTACGGCTGTTTATTCTTGACTATGGACTGTGGTGTTACACCACCGTTAGTCGATGGAAATATTCCGAAGCACGTTTCTCTACCAAATTGTACCCTGCGGTTGCGGCCATTACACCAGGCGATTGCGGCGTTAAATGGGGATGCAAATAAACGCATTGCAAGGCCCTCTTTTAGCTAATTGAAGGTGTATACTGCATAGCTAGCATGGATATTGCTACAAGTTGATTACACCAGGGTGTATACATCATGTTTATGTTCCGGTCTTAGCATACGCTTCGTTAGCTTTAACGGCGCTCCACTAGGCCGCATCAGTCACGATCTTTACGCGGAATAGGGAAGTCTTTGTGGGCCGAAGAAATCGTAACAAATGAATTCAATGCAGCGAGGGAACAGGAAGGCGACCGTTTAAACAGCCAATGGCACTCCCACATATGCATGCATCCCAGTCTTATTGTTATTATTCTAACTCGCTCCATTGAACCTTTTCCTAATACAAATTCATGCCGTATAAGAATTGCGGACCACGACAGGCATTTGTGCTCCTAGAGTCGTTATGCCGGCTAGTTTCACAATTTGCGAAAATTGACTTTTGTCCGAATTAATTATACGGAGTGAACAGTTGACTTTGTTTCGCTAGTTCGCTGGTGTTTGTGAGGCAAGCGATCGAGAACCACGTTCAGCCATTTACGGTTTTGTGTACCGATTAGCGTCATCATCAATAGTGTTATACACGTACAAGTAGTTTTTTGTGTGTGCTTTAATTACATGTAGTTATGTTTTGTTTGTGATATGCAGCGCAATTGGTGCATGCTGCGTCTTACGAAATCCAGAAAATTTTCACACCTAATATTATTATCATGGTTATTACATAGGCCTATACAATATATCAGTGATGATAAAAAGTTCGGGTAGGCCAATACATCGTAACTTTAAAAATGATCGCCAAAACATCGCAATAACTATTAAGCTAAATATCCTTCATCAACGCTGATTACTACAATACATATATTCGAAAATGAGATTGAATGTGTATATTGTGATTGCATACAGGATTTAAGTGGAGTTGCCATTTGCCACAAGCAACATTACTATAAAGGGGTTGATTTTACACTCGTTGCATGGATAGCCACAGTATTACGCTTTTATTAATGAAGTTTTACTCAAGCCAAACGGCCTCTGACACTGTTAATTTCTAGCGACCATTTCATTTATGTTGCCCTACATTTCCCTCAAAATTGCGGTTCTTTTTCAGGAATGCACTTTTGCAGCTAATGCTACAGTTAATTAAAAAATTCTCCTATAAGTTAAAACTGACATATTTTATTTAGGCTTATGTATATCGTATGTACTATGCAGGACATTATCACGTCGATAGTATTAGGTATTAGTCAGTACTAACATACATGCATGCAAAGCGACACAGAGTATTCTTGTCAAGAAATACCATTAAGAACATTTTTTTATAGAAGATAAAAATAAATTTAAGCACCGTTTGTTTTTCTGCTTTTATTCTTATTATTTTACTAGCAACATTTTTATATTCAATTAAGTGGAATTGTATTTCTTTTGAAAATCAGTGTTTTCTAATTTCTTTTCAGATGCATTTATATGCAATATATCACTTATTTTACATTTATCAATATAGTGTTACACAATCGCTATTTACTGTATTTCAATTACAGCGGAAAGTTTAATATTATAACATGTATTGCACGGTACATATTACAGTGTAAGCTTGCTGTTCCTTCTTTCAGCAGACTGTCCTAACAATACCAATTTTCCAAACTACCAGGATAATTGGGAGTCTCCTTAGAAGTAAATAAATACATGTAATTCGAATTTTTGTGCCAGATTGCAACCCCTGATCATCTGTAGCCGATTGAAGAGCTCACTATATGAGCCTTTCAGCCGTGTATTAATTAATATATATGCTCGTAACAATTTAGCCAAATAAGCTATAAACATTGATAACATTTTATTACCCATTAACCATGAAAGCGTTACATGCATAATATGCGAATACTTCTAGCGAAAGGTGGAGAAAATTAGCTCACATTTGTTATAACCTCGAATTCTGTCTGCAAAGTTTTTCCCAGCTGCTCTTCTCATGCGTCTTAACCTTAAAGTTTTCATAAGTTGGAATTTTAAAAAAATGTCTTTAAGAATGCTTTCCCCTGTCACACCTCATCACCAAGCGGACCACGGCTTTCAAAACAGTTTCGTTTTTATTCTGTTAGATATCAGTCAAGGAAAAAAGCGTGCACCCAACCAGAACCAATACGGGCTAAAGTAATTGCAGTAAAATGGCTGCCGCGATGACGTCATTCCGCCTCGCTGCCCCCAATTAGGACCTAGGGGCAGTGATTGGGGATTCGAAACCCAGGGCCTCTTTCTATGGCGTCCTGATGCAATCGCGTTCAGGATTCTTCAGTTTCTTTTTTCCTTTACCAAATATGATGTCCTTGTCAACCCTCCTCCCCTTTAATGGTTGACCCCTGCGCCCTAATTGTTACACCTTGCCTGTCTCAACCATTGGTGGTTGTTAATCGAAAAGTACTTAGGGGTTGTCCCGTGGACCGGGGAGGGGGTCTCAGTCCCCTCACACTCTGTTCATTGTTGGGACCTAATGGAGCGGCCATCAGCACTATTGGCACAAGTAACAATGGGACCAAGCTGGACATTTCTCTTTGCCCCATCCTTATTCACATCTACCACATTCAGGTGTTTCGTTTCAGCTTTTTATGTTTACCCCTCGCCTAGCAAATATGCTTCTCTGAAAACTTGAAGGACTGGACCTACTACAAAGCGAGCTGGTTCCATTCAATTTGCCATAAAAAGGGTCTTGTGCTCTTGTCAGAAAAAAGACAATGGGACGGCCGTGATGCAACACCGAAATCGCACCCCTTATCTCCTGCATGAATCAGGCATGTGTCGCACAGACGTCAGACCCACGGTGGTTGACAAGAACCACTGTGGCCAGACCCCTCAAAACTTTCAGATTTTGCACAAAAAATGATTTTTTATCTAACTCCTGCATCCATGTAGCTTATGTTAGCCTCGTTAGTCTTGGAATTATCTATAAATGTGGTCATGCACAGCTTTGAATGCATTTTTTCTTGACATTAATTTTTCTTGATTTATATACAGGGTGTTTCAAAAAGGACTTTACAACTTTGAAAAATCATATTAATTTATTCAAAGAACCTACAGAGGTGATTGTAGTGTCAATTGGTAGGGAAACACATCAAGTTTTGACTCGCGTAGTTCGCTGGTGCCGAATCGCACCGTCACGAGCGCTAGCGGCAGTTGCGTCAAAGATGGCTGCAGGATATGAAAATGAGGCAAGTGGGGGCTGTTTGCTCATTGGTGGGTTATTGGTCTAAATTTCAACACTTTTTAACCGTTTCTATGTTCATTTACGTATGTTTTTTTTTCTTTTTTAAGGAGTGGGCTTATATCTCAACTCTTCTTTGAGCACGGTTCTGTTTGCTTAAGTGACATATATAATTTTCCCTGGCATATGTGCAGTTTTTTATAATTCAAATATTTTTCTGAACTTTCCATCCAGTCAAGGAATAATCAGGCATTGAATATAACAAAGGATGTTTCACATTAGCATTACGTTATTGTTGTGTCACAGTGCGTTAAGCTGAATAAACGTTTTACTATTTTGGGGGAGGGATGGACGGGCACTTACGATCTTATGATGAATGAGAGGGAGAAAAGGTTACCTTATGCCCACTACTGTTCACGGGCCTTTTTGACTTGATAGTTTTGCTTATTCTCATCAGAAAATGAAATTTAACCTTATATGCATTTTGAAAATAAAGCAACTTAATTCAATCACAACCTAGCTATATAGTTAAAATAACCTTTTTCCATAAATCACCTTAATGCAGGCCCGAGTAAGCACTCAGTAACTATGATTGGTAGCATATTGATAATTGAGGACAATTAGGTTATTACTTAAATAGGTGCCAAGAGACCGGGGGTCACTTCGACACAAACGTTAAGTCTTTATTGTCGGAACACGTGGCAACCAACATGTTTCTAAAATTAAAATTGCATTTCTTTACTTGTATGATATATCAACATAATCTATGCACCTGACTGATAATCAAACTGCTTTACAGCTTGTATAACACACCTTTACAAAACATGAATCACAACAATAACATTTGTTTAAACTTATCGTGTCTTGAGTACATAGTTTTTTTATGGCATGTCAAAATATCTAAGCGCCTTATTGATAAGCAAACTGATTTACAGTTGTGGTTATTATGTAATTACTTACCGAATTAATTAAAATATGCTATATATTAGTTGGATACGCAAGAATTACATTTATAAAAAACACA
>JAQIXS010001199.1:0-32598 GCA_034700785.1 Rossiulus vilnensis | reverse complement strand
ATCTTCATCGGCATCTTCCGATAATTCTTCAGACTCTGGAGAACTGTGAAATCCAGCATGTCGGAAGCAATTTTCAATAGTTTTCTGTGACACCATATTCCAACTTTGGTCGATATAAAAGATTGCATTTAGCACAGACACTTGAAATTGTTCTTTTCGGTCAATAGCAGAGACATGAAACTGACCAAATGCATTTGTTCGTATCAAATAAAAATTAGTTTTACCGTCACCTTTCCAATTGTACACGATCTGGAAATTTATGAAAAGCTGTCTGGAAAACCTGGAAATATCAGGGAAATTTGCTGCTGGATTTGACCACACACCCTGATTTTTTTTTCGCTTCATGCAGCCTTATCAAAAATAAGTATTCATCCTGTCGGACTGCTGTTGGTCACATTTCAATAATCAATATTTTGATATTCATGCCGAGGCCCCCATCACACATTGCGTCCCTTCGGGGTTTATGTATTCAAGAAGAAACTTTGCATGAAAATGTCGCTCAGGTCCTCTTGCGGTTCCGCACACTTTTCAATCTCGCTGGAAATATTTCCGAAGTGCCCCCCTTTAATCAACTTAAACCCGCGCCCAAGGCTGCTGTTTGCTTAATAGGACATTTCCTGGCTTTTAATACACTTTGCAGACATTTGTATGGCGTGCACTGTAAAAACCAGGCTCGCACTGCCGTCTGGCGGAAAGTGGCGTCACGACTTACCAAACCGGATGCAAAAAATCAATATATTCAGTACAAATATACTGATATTAGTAAAAACTATAGCTATATAATTAACCATAGTGGTATTAGTGGTCCCAAAAGCAAGTATGTGCATGCGTATAGTGATATTGGACTATCAGTATAGAAACATAGTGATATCACTACTGTACTGTTATAGTGATATCAGTAGAGAATCACACACTATAGTATCAGTACTACACGTGTGCTTCGATAAGACTGAATCAATTGCTAATCATCATTGCCAAACTCTTGTATATATTTTTTGTTTGTTTTGAAAACATAATTTGCAATTGAAATGTATTTGCAAGGACTAGTTTCGATACACCATAAACTATAAATTTGGACCATTCTTAATTAGGCCAACCTATAATATTGCGACTTCCTAGCGATGGCATCTCTCACCATAACCTGATTTCCGTTGCGTGGCTTTTCCATTTTAGAACGGATTGTTTTTATTGTATTTTTCTTTCGTTCCCATAAACTCTTTTTCCGCACAATTCGAGCGTGTTGTACATTGGTAAAACCAATTTAATCCTCCACCGACTCTTTCGTTAATCCTCTCCAAAGCGTGGGTATCACAATAACGATGTAGTGATGATGATGATGATGTTATTTTCCTGGCGTTTTTTTCTTAAATGTACAGCCTCAGCTTTCATCCACTAATGTTTTTTACTCGATTTTCAAAACGTCGACTATGAGTTGAATCGCGCTACGGAAAATCTCATCAGCACGACCCGCGCTGTTATATTGGATTTTTACGCCACTTTTTTTGCTTGGGGAAACTGTTTTTATTATTATATTGGTTTTTTTCATCTTCTACATCTGGCTTGTGTGTTGCTACACGCGTGCCTGGAAAATTTGTTGTGGGGGGAAAAAAGATGGCGGCTCATCGGCGGGGCTCACTAAGCCAGCGTTAATGCGAGTTTCATTGGATTAACACGGTCACGTGACCCCCTCCCTCCAACAAACCTTTGGCAGTCGTAATGGTCGACGGTCACGTGACCCCCTCCCTCCAACAAACCTTTGGCAGTCGTAATGGTGCTTTACACCAGGGTTTCTTTACATTTTTGTGCCGTGAACCCCTTGTGTAGTCTGTCTGTTTCAAGCCTTTGGACCACAGAATAAACAACCAATACGAATGAAAATTTACAAATTTGAGATTATTCCGTATTTATAGTTTTTATATAAAATGCTGATCTTCTCTTTTCATTGAAAAGCAACTAATAGAGCCCAAATCAATGATGGCGAACATTTTCCTTAGCACCAGAAAAAAATATTTATTTGTGGCTTAGCTACATGATACTTTTTCATTCAATTTTTCAATTCAACACAAAACTCTTCTGTCAGCAAGGACGTGCGATGTGGTATAGGAGGTTGTAATTCAACAAACCAATTTGTCACACTAAAATCATTGCTAAATTTAATTTCTTGCATTTTCTTGAATGCCTACTTATCAGAAAAGCAAGCACAAAAGTACTTCACAACAGGGGATAATGGTAGTTTTAAATTGTTTCAATACAAATTCTAATTTGCTTTAAGAAAACCAAATTTAATCTCAATATTAAGCTACCGGTATCTTTTGAAGAGAATTCCCAACGTCTCCGAAATTCCGAATGGACTCGAGGTTCCATAAGTGGCATAAGCTTCTTGGTCTTCATTTACCTATGATTTTAGGACAGTCTATCAGTCTTCCAATCTTTTAACATGTGAAATAGGCATTATAATCTTTCTGTAATGGTGTCTCCCATGTCATAGGTTTCTACTTTCAAACACATGTACCATACGCGTGATATGGTGGCACTTAAAAGCCCTTTTCGTACAAGGAGAGTATATTTCTCATAAAAAAAGGCACCCTCTCCTGACGAAGGTCATCGCAAAAAGGCAAAATCCCAAACGTGCGTGATGTTACGCTCAATCGGTCTTTATGGGCCGCCCCCGCAACTTCCGTTTCCTCTACCCTTTGACGCTCACCCTTAATTGCTCAATTATTTCATTGGGGAAAACGAACTCGCTGTCGCCAACTCCTCCATTAATTCTATTGACCCGGCCAATTACGGCCTCTCTCTAATTGCTTAAGTAAACAGCAAATTGCGCTTAATTTCAGCCCGTTTAATTGGCTAATGAATCCCTTGCCACGTTGTCAGCGCCTCCTGGTGCCACGATAACCTTGACGCCTTGCCCTTCGTTGGGAAGAGGGGAGGGGTTGTAGTTGTCCCTACGACGGGGGGTGTCAAAGGGTCAGTTTGTAACGCGTGGGGTCAAACCCCTCTCCTTTCATTGCGGCCTCATCTGATCCCTTCAGCTTCGTAACGAACCATTAACACCCGCTCAATGGGGTCTGTTTATCGCCCAGGAGGAGGGAGGGGGGATTTGAGCTCCAAATAACTCGTACATGTGGGGCCAGTCTGACCGCCAAGGAAGGGCGTTTGACCCCTAGATTCCTTTCCCTTTTCACCTAAATTATCCTTTGAATTATCCATTGCACTCCTTCTGGTTAGGCCTACTTCGTGAAATCTGCAGTTATGAATACTGACCAGTTACAGTAATTCTGATCGCTGAGTACTGATTGATTGAAGTTGAATATTGATGGATTGTAGGGTCAGTATTGCTCCAACAGCCATTGATAAGGTATGTACGACAGTTAAAAAAAAAACGCTAGCAGGGTAACACATGTGCTCATTGGTTAAATTTGGAAGTCACCTTGGAAAGGTGTCTGGATATCTAAACATTCCTTGTTTGGTATTATTATGATCCTTGTTACTTTTAGCAGACCTTACACACTCATTACTAATGATATTACCTTCAGGCAATAACATCAATAGTGCTCGTGAAAGGTCATCTGAAATGGTATAATTTTCTGCTCTCAGCATCATTATTGGGGCATGAGCAAAAATAACAAGTGCGTTCTTTTTTTAATGACGCAAATAATGTCATTTAAGTTGATCGTGTGAGGCTGACATGACTGTAATGAAAGAGTAATGGTAATTTGTAATGTCATTATTAATTTTGTTATTAGTAATGGGCATGTCTGGGTGGACGTTAACACAGAAATGAACTCCTGATTTGAAATACTGTTAACATTATCGATCATTAACAAAGGCGTGTGTAAAGCCATCTTAATTATTCACATATTAGCGGGCTTTACGCACGCTTATGACAACATTAATGACATTACCAGCGATCATTTACTCCATCATTACTTGTCAGTCTATTGTTGATGAGACGATAAACGTTACATCGAACACGATAATTGGAAATGTCATTCTCAGATGATACCCAAGCTGACTTCTTAGGGCTCGCGTTCGATTCGGGTCCATACCGTCCCAGCTCAAGTTCTCATTATTTACCCCTTACACTATCCTGTGACGTCATCGAACGCATCTCGTTCTCGCGAGAGTCGTTAGGGGGATTTCCCCATCGCGCACTGGCTCCACCATTAATCATCGGTTTGGCGCAATTTGAGTAAGTGGCGTTGGTTGCCTGCCTCTTTTGTTGAGGGGGATCGTTTCGCCCCCCACCCTTAACCCCCCTTCCCCTTTTGTTCGGCCTATCTTATCGGCGTTCGTTGCGTTTACGCACCGCTTTCAATTGAAAACAGATAAAATCTGTACTAATAAATCGTGGCGCTGAAAAGCCTCCACACATGCAATGAACTGAAATGTCAACAGTGTCTAAATAAAAGCCAATAATGCAATCTTGGCGCACGCGAGCGCTGCTAATACCGTTACCCCCGCCTATCCGCCATTAGCACCCCCTCCCTACCCCCGGGTCTTATCAACGGCTGTCGGCTAATAACATTAGCCACTTGTTTTTAATCTCTTTTTTATATTACGCCATTAATTCTCCAAATTGTGAAAGGAAATGCGTGTTTTTCTGCAAAAAAATTATAATCAAATTTGCTTTCGATGTGTGGTGAAAACAACGCACATTTTTAAGTGTTCCCCTAATAATAAAATGTGCTCCTTTAAGGACCGCCATTGCTATTTTTTTCTTTAAATTAATCAAGAATACGTTTCCGAAGTGTGTCATTAAACAAATTCTTATGCATTAAATTAGCCATGCAATTTTGTGTCAAACATTTATCTCTAAATGAATCCAAAGAAGATGGGCATCTGGGATTGCATAGATTTTTTTACATTTGTTCAATGGTTTTTATACACATTCACATTTTATGTTATTGAAATGTTTTCAAATTATAAAAATAACTCATACCCTAGTGGACGACTATTCTATGCGGGGGAAAAAAATAACTATTAATAATTAATATTTGAAGCAAAAATGTGTGACTTTTTGCATGCTGAGCATCCTTTTGTCTCAGCCTTGATGAGTTGTTACTTATTGAAAATTCTTCATCAAAATGACATAATTTGTCCAAATCAATTTAAAGCATCAACGGGACCGTTGTGGTATGTCCATCATTGCCCGAAATTGTCGGACGACAATGGACTAATGAAGGGTCGACTACTACTGTACGTATCGATTCCAAATCTAGCCCCAAATCTTATATCAGATTGAGGAAGCTGATCTTAAAAGGATGCCTCCACCAGAAGCTAGGCGCTACAGCAACCGAGCGAGTAAACGTCCCCCTTACAACTCCTTCCACTTCACTTCATTATATTTCATTGCTTCATAACACATAAGTGTGGTATTCCAACGAAAAATTCTGGTTGTCATTCCACCGCTAAACTACACCGACAAACCACGGGCGGCGCTGGAGGCATCTCCAGAAGCAGCGCCCTCTGTTGAACGCGTGCTCCCCATTCCACCAGTTTTTTTTTTTTGTCAGTGATGGGGTGGCCCGTTCCCCGTCCCTCTGGAGGCTTAGCCCCCTCTTTTATGACACGTCGTCTAGTCTGGTGTTGGACGCTTTTTTTCTCTCTTTTTTCGCTGTTCTCTGGCTCGAGAGGAATCGATAATACGCCCGAGTTCGCCGTGGGTGGCGCCACCGTCGCGGCCTCGCTGCCTCCACCGACTGCAGGCTGCTCACAGCGAGTCCCGTCTCCGATCAGAGTGGTTGCCGTCCGCGCCCGCAAAAGGCGAAGAAAGTCGGGTTTTTCCGGTGAAATTCGCTCGGTTTTTTTGGATTACTTTTTGGATTATTGTGCACCCGTTCGTGGCGAGGTCGCCAGCGGCGAACATGCCGCTAGCCGACGCTGGCCCAGTCGGCCTCCGTACGCCGCAAATCGACGCCTGGCCCTGCCGCCGACGCCGTAGCCCAGGCGGCAGGACGACCGACTCGTAGTCGGGCTCGACTCCCTGGGAGTGGGAAGGAAATTTCGCCTTTTCTAAGATTAGGCAGAGGACGCTCACCTGACTTTTGCTCAGCCCAGGTAACGCACAATGCGCTCTGGCCGTTTGAGGGGGCGGGGCGAGAGGCCTCGCGCACTGGCGCACGCGCGAGTTTTTCGAACAAATCTCGAGCACGAGCATGCCAGTGTGTACATGGACTTTGTCTGTCTGATAGTTGGGAATGTCATGTAGCATGCTTAATGATCGTGATAGGTCTGCTTATCACATGAAATTGTCATCAGTGATGATCCTAGAGCAAACCTCATTAAAACTTGGTAACTACATGTCGTGTCCTTGATTGCAGTTCAGGTCATTAGTCCTTTTTAATTAATTCAGTTCAAAACTCTGCAAGCAGTAAGTGAATACATTGTGGAAGGGGTGGTTGTAATCCATCAACCCAAATTATTCTGCAAAATCCATCGCATTTTTATGGACACCAACATCATTACTGACTTGAATTTCAAGGCTGTCCTTGAAAGTACTTTACATAAGGGTAAACGTTGCTTGGTTAAATTCCCATTTAGAAATAAATTACTAAATGCGTACAAAATTAGGGAAATTTGAAAAATAATTTGCAAAACTGTCGTCTCTTAATTGTTAACCTCTTAAATCCTAGTTAAGACGACCAGTCACCTAATTGGGAAATATCCTAATCTTTATCAATGATCATATAAAACTTGTTTCTAATAATGTAAAGTTTTGTTTGAACTAAGGGTTACAATTTTTTGTTAAAAAATATTGTCTTTAATTTAATAATGAATGACGTGAAACCAATTTTATGCGAAAATGCGTATAGTTTCTAGTTTAAGATATAATTTTTTATGAAATTTCTAAAAAAAAAATCCTAGTAATGTTATTTTAAAACAATATTTGCATCATAGAAGCGGTTTAACATCCATTATTTTATTTATCACACTAATCACTATGGTCAGTGTTCCTTCTAATAATTGATACTTGTGAACACCCTTTAAAGGAAATATTAACGATTTTGTTTCCAAATGTTTCAAAGCCATATTTAAAAATCATTAAAAGTATGTAGCCCTTACAATGCAAGTTAATCAAATCCTGTAGATTGTAGAGACCTTGTGAACTTGGCGAAATAAGCTGTCTGCCATCCGATAATTTGAAATCTGAAATTGTCAGACTGTTTTGACATTTAGTCGCCTCTAGGGCCATGGGGTAAACTCATTGGTCGCTATTATAAAATTGATTCCATCGCATTTTACTTTTCTCCCTCCATGTAATTCCGTTCCGAATCGGCCGCTGCGTGACGCCATTGATTTTCGCAGGTGGCGCCACCGTCACCCCCTCCCCCTGGTGGCGTTTTTTCCCCATCCTATCTGGAGCTTGTTCTTATCTTAATTACGCTGAGTTCACAGCCGCGAATGATCTCTTCCGTGTTATCTCGGATTAGAAAGCTATTTGCTGCTTGTTCAAATGTATCAACATTTTGATAAACTTTTTTTTAAGAGGCTGGCGCTACGCTCGAGTGCGAAACGAAAATGGGGGTGGAGGGAGGGAAAGTGCTGCTGCGTGCTCAATCCGAGATTAGGCTCTCAGGGGGGAGAAAACGATTCAGCTCAAATAGATAATGCTCGTATTAAAAATAAACACGTCGGTTGATATGAGCCATGAATGCACGGTTAGCTTGACATGCTTGCAAACAGTCAAGTTTTTTATATATTTGCCAGAAGCGCATGGAGGCGCTTATGAGCGGCTTTGGTTGAAGCGCCGTTGCAGTTTTTGTAGCTTGTAGGCTCGCGTGCAGCCATTTTTACTAACCATAAAAAGTGGTGGTTACATTTAAGTGACTGTGATTGTCACATTTGTCTCGGTGTAAACCATAATTTCCCGTTGTCATGAAATGAGATTTATTTTAAATTCTGAAAAATCTATTGATGTTCTTCAAAAATCATTTAAAGCGGTTCTAAAAACAAATTTAAAAAATCAGTTTGAAAAAACTGATGTTGAAAATAATTAAAAATTTCAATTATTCGTAGACCAACTCGTCTTTTTGTAGCCTTGAAATATCGTTAAATGAACGTAAGGATCATTTATTTACAATTTTGGCTAGTTATTGGACCGTTTGGGGAAAGGCCAAAAGTATAAATTTTAAATTCTGTATTATTGCTCACACTTGTTATTCCAATAATAAAACTTTAGATTTAATCTTGTCTTTCATCTTGTCATTGATTTGCTTTTACTAAATTCTATGAAATATTTTTTTGTATAATTTGATAACTTCATGTAAAAATGCCAATTTCCCTTTGTAATATTATGTATTTTATTTAATGCATTTAAGGAAATAATTTTGATAAGCGTCCATTATTCCATATGGCACAAAAAAAGAATTGCTGCTCTAGGATGAATAAATTGACTCAATTAGGGATTGACCATCTCGATTGGGTGCCAGAATAAAAATAGCACCGACATGACATGTAAATACCACAACTATTCGATAGAATGTGGAACACGTGACTTGGTGTAACCATAATATTGAAGCTTTATACTTAGCAGTTATACGTCCTTATCGTCCAGTTAGTTGAACTCGACTGACGTTTTAACACCAAAGTGCCATCCGTACTGCATGTGCATCCGGGAAAACTCAATTTCCGTCGTAAGATGAGGCCATCATGCGTTCTATTGAGTGAAAACTCGCCTAATTAATGGGCGAATGGCGTTTCTAAATAGGCGTTCTGCCGTTTCATTGGTTGTTAACCGCAGCCACGCTTAACGGATGGCTAACCACAGGCTTAATTAATGCGAGAAATGAAGCGAGTGGATTATTGTGGGTTTAGGTCCGGATTGGCAAATTCGGCCTACTGTTGGTCACTCCATGTCCAGCTGCAGCCGTTATCTTATCCCCTACCCTCACCCTCTTACCCCCTAGCCAATTAGGCCTAAGGGGAGTAGGGGGTGAAGACCCTGTATGTTTGTGCGCGTGTTGCCCGTTTAATTCCTTGTCGCGGTCCACCAGTTTCGCTAATGTATTCCATTACGGCGCTCTCGCCGCCCTCCATAATCGTAAATTTTAACTGCGCATCGGGCGGCCATCTTGCGTCGGCTAAAGCCCGTAATGGCACCTGCGGGACGCTCACGCCATTGGTGGAAATTGGTCCCCGTGGAGGCGAAGACGGATAGTACTGCACGTGCTGTTCTGGGCTTCTTGTGCCATGACTGTAAATTCAGACGTTTCTTGTACATGCATGCATGCATGTAATACATTAAAGATATTCGTCATTACATCAGTGTTAATCCTTGCGTAATCGGAATTATACTGCTAGACCAGTATTCCTTCAAATTTGCTTTATTGTTGATCATGTAGCCACCATTTGAGTGTGCATTGGAATACTGATGATGACTATCAGTAATATTGACAGGTTTGGTTCCGCATAAGTGATTCCAATACAAACGTATTTAGATTTACGGCAGGTTTGATGAAGTGCCTGAAGTATGCTACGTAAATAATAGTGATTGCATGTATCAATGTTTTTTTGGACCTGACAATATTATAGTGTTTAGCTGTAGTGACTCATTAAATAAATTCAGTCAATTATAGCTATGGCTCAATTGTCAATTGTATTTGTTGGTGCATTACTGACGGTGAAATTGGCAAATGTCCTCACACGGACATTATTACTGTCAATCTTCGGTACTGTTGAAATATCATCCGGTATATAGGCTGGCTTGTCAGTATTCAATATCAGTCCAGCCATTTTTGCCCCGTACGCGACCCATCATTACTGTCAATATTTTAGAATATTGACCTTAACATATCATAGAATATTGACATTAAAATATTTTAGAATATTAGCAGTATTCTGTATTGCATAATATAGAAGTCTACCTCCGTGTGTGTGAACACTTAGTGAATTTTCACCAAACTCCAAGCCCGGAAGTGGGTGTGTTCTAGCTCTGGCTGCGAACGAAACGCCCCCTAGGTGGTCACGTCATTCAGTCGTGACTGGAATAAAAATGGCGGACTAGATTTTCACTCCCCCCTCCTATAGTGCATGTTACAAGTGCCATTGACTGTTGATTCGTGATTGGAAGGCGCAATTAGGCAGCAATTTGACCTCCGAGGCAAAGACCTAACAACAGCGTTGTAAATTTGCTCATCAAATGCGTGCCATCAACACGTTCTAACCGCACGGTGCCAATTAGCATCGATGATGGCGTGTTCACTGTGCTGCCTAATTACTAAGCGTTCAAGATTTCCCTTCGGTGCCATAAATCCGCTAGTAAATTAGCTGCGGGCTCCTAACCGGAAATGCATTTTTCGGAGGGCCGACCTGGCCTTGACTGCATCAATTTCGTTTTGCTTCTGCGCCTGGCATCTGTCTCAGTTTTTTTATAATTGTGAAAAAAGAGTACGCTTATCAATTGGTACATGTAGGTCTTTTTTTTCCAAGGATCACTGGATAAGGGGACGTCCGCAAAAGACGTAAGATGTTGGAGGATGGGGTTAAAACAAATCGAACGATCATTAATTAAACAATTACAATAAGTAGTTGAAGCAAAAATGTACGAGTAATGTTTTTTGCATGGTATGAATACCATCGGCCCACCTTTAACGGAGTATTAACATGTTATGTACATACTGTATAGGGACAAAATGACATCAGTTTTTGTTCCTCAATTAAAAACAAGAGAAGCTCCAATTTAGATGTTAGAAATACTCATTTGCAAACTGCAATAAAAACGCTAGCCAATCGACGCCGATTCCATGCGAGCTGTCTCAACATGAATTTGGGTTGAAATTAGTATGCTGCTGACATTGTGCAGCTGATTTCACAGGGATGGTGGCGTTGGTTTTGACGCTGAAAACATCTGTCCCGATAACATCGTAACACGCATCTGTTTTCGGGGCCTCCAGAAGGCACAAATTGCCCGCGTTAACGCCTTATATTGACGTGGTGCTGGCTTTTTGGCATAATAATCAGAAAGGACTTTGCCTGGCTTTGTCCGTGGCCGTGAGTTGCAGCTGGATGCATCGTGTCATGTTTGTTAATTATTGTTGGCCATAAAATCACGAATGTGACATTAATAATTTCGTGATTTTGGCATTCGTGGCTCCCTGTCAAGTGGTAGGTTGAGCAGTAGTTGTAGTACTGATGGAATAATGAAGTATACTGACGTACAGCGTTTAAAATACTATTGAGAGCTCAGAAATTGGGCCACCTAAAGGTTTAAAAAATGTTTTAAATTCAGCAAGAAGACATTCATCCTTGTAGCATTTCTGCATGAATACGATGTTCAGAGATTAAGTAGGCTAGTTGCAATGATAATGTTTCGCATAATTTTTACGAAGCACGATACCTTTTCTGTACAGTTGGTGTGAATTTACGGCATTAGATTTTCAGGTTATTTTCCTACGTAATTCAATAAGAATTTTAGTCAATTTAATATGTAGTTGAAAGTGCTTTAAATTGTTCACAAGCGAGCAATTCACATTTTAAATTAGATGCTGTAATTCACTCGCAGAACAAAATGCATCTATTTTTTAACCAGTTTTTTTTGTTTGCGAGTGTTACTTGGAGGGATAGACAATTGAGCAGTTAGACGATGCGTGGTATTAGAAGCAACGGAAAGATAAATTGATAATTAATAAAAAAGAATACAAAGACCACGTGATTTCATGCAGTTTAAAATCAAACACGCTGGAACACGCGCGACAACGGTGGCATTAATTACGCCCTGATTTTGACATTCATAACATCCTCAGCAGTGTAATTGAACAATTATTTGGTTTTCAGCAGTTAATTAGACGGCGTTAATTGCGATCGAGCGTGAGCCATTCGCCGGCTGGCGTTGCGTCGCCTTTCGCTTAATTAAATCTTAAGTCGTTATTAGAGAGCGTTTTACCGCCGCCGGGTATTACGGGGTGTTTAACCCCTTGCCCCTGCCCCCTCTAGGTCCCCCCCTCCTCAATCGCTGATTCATTAAACTCTCTCTCTCTCTCTCTTTACTTCCTTCGTTCTTCTTCAGAGCCATGCAGCAGCCTCTCTCTCTCTTTTCGGTCTCACCTTGGAGCAATTTGGTAAAACCTTTTTATCGGCGCCCATTCGGCGGAATCCGGATGAGAAGCCCGAGTTAATTGATTCCCGAGGAAGGAAGGAAGGAATTAGCGCCTCTAGGATTGCGGGGGGATTTAATAGAGAATGAAATTCTGGTTGAGTTTCGCTAAATCCCCTCGCAGATCCCCGGCTCAACTCCTAAGGCTCGAGTGTTTATCGCGACGGAGGAGCGCCGTTATTAAAGAATGCGAAAAAAATGGGGGATTAATTGGAAGGTGCTCACGCGCGAGCTGGGCGAAAAGGAAGCGCGCAGGGTGACACCTCGGCGCGCGTTGGCCCGCGGGCAAATCACGGCGTGAATGGTAACATTTCGGGCATGGATTTTGTGTATTGTCCTCTTCCAAAGCATAGCCCTAACCTATCCGAAACTCAAGTTTGACAAGGTGTACACCCCTCTACCACATACATGGCTTATTTTTGATGACGGTAGGGATACTGATTTTAATTTAATGTGATTTTTTAAGTCAATGTCCTGAAAATTTGATTTTTTTTATTCGAATATTGCTTCGCACGTAATTTTCGTTAATTGGAACGTGTTTAGCGAATATTGTTTTATGAGAAATTTATTAGTAAGATAATAAGAAACACTCGTGCAAATTTAAAAAAAATGTAGAAAATGTTGTTCATGTCTTGAAAAATTCAAATGTATGTTTCAGACAACTGTGATGTCGAAAATTTCTTGCCAAAACTGTAGAACCAAAGTGTTTGCCAAGTGTTTTTTAAAAAAAGTCACTTAAAAAAATGCATTTTCTTTTTTACGCCCAATAGGTTATGGTGTATGGTATATTTTTCAAATGGAATATGTCGAAAATCTCTTCTTAATTCCATAAAAATTTCCAATTTTTCCGAATAATGTAAATGTAGCTGCTTTACATTCACGAGTTAGTTTTGGCCAGCCCCAAGTGCAGTACCTATCTATCTCAAAGTTTGAGATGAGAGTGAAATTGCGAGCAATTATTTAAGAATTGCCTAAGAGTACTCTCGACATGTTGAATAACCGCTGAATAGAAAAATAATAACATTGGTTAATGGATTACATCCTCTACCGTGTCATATCCTTGCTGACAGTAGGATACTGAGAAATGAATTGTGTAAATTTACTATATATGAAACACTGATAGAGCTGTGTACTCTCAGTGAATCGTGAGAGTAACTGAGTCCCTTGACCATTTGAGTTTCAACAACTCTAGGTGGTTTCTATCTCTCCAGAGTCCAGGCTCTCGGTTATATGTACATTCAGCTTGCGTTGGTTCTGGAGACGCTTGTTTGTGCTTGGCAGCGTGAAAAGCAAGATGGCTGCCACTGGCTTCATTTGAATTTCAACGAGATTTTGATTCGGGTTTCGTGCCCACTCATGCTTGATCTGAAGCCCGACCAGGTGTTTCCAATTGCTCTCTGGTCTTGTTCGCCATTTCCGGCCCTAATTTGCATGTCGTACAATAATTGCAAGTCTGGATGCTAATTCACTACGATTTAATGGCTGGAATGAGACTTTTCCATCTGCTTGTATTGTTGCCGCCTAAGCTGCCAGGGGGCGCTGTGTAGGGTAAAGGGAAATCCCCCTTCTCGGCTACTGGGGTTGCATGGCGCTAATGTTACATTATCCTGCGGGGTGGGGATGGATTTAGGGGGGTTCATCAACAATTGGAAATGCAAACGGAATTAAAACGTCGAATTACTCGACCCCCTCGTTGGCGCTGCGGTCGTTAATTCGGTTGCTCCAAAAGGCGAATTAGCATTTTTGGTGCTATTGTATTAAATGCTACGTTAAACCCCCTCCTCTAGGGTTCGCTCTCTCTCTCGCTTCCGGTCGCTAATTTAATAAGCTGATGGCGATCTATTTGCGCGCTTATTTATGACGTCGGATTATGGTCGGACCTCAGTTTATCCTCGTTATGAAACCCGCGATGGGATTATTATGGTGGGGTTGAAACCCGCGTATCTCGCCCATCATCGTGATGTATTGAGATTCAAGAGCTACTTGCGTGCTCGGCCTGCCTGCTCTCAGCGTCCTGGAGAGTGGAGGACAATGCGTTGCTGATGCTATTTAGCGGGCAGGGTGCCCCATAAATACTCATCTCGTTATAAGTCCTTGTACAGGACCCAGGGGTGGTGGAATTGTCATTTTGTGAAAGGATATGATTGGTGGAGACTATTTAAGCACGCTATTCATTCGTTAAGCCTGATGACGGGGTGATTATATATTCTCTTGAATTATTAGTGACGATATTTGATGATGGGTTTATTGATATAATTTTAAGTATTTCGTTCTAAATATTTTCTAAGTGAGTTTAATCGAAGATTTTCAAGGATTTGTTCCTTTCTAATCTTTTTTTGTAGTCACTACCCTGGTGAAACAGATTAGTATAGGATTCTATGCTGATATCACTATATATAGGGCAGAATGGGTTTATAAACTGAACTATTAATATCCCCATGCTTAGTGAAATCTCTATGGTAATATTAGGCTATAGTGATATCATTATATAAAGTATAGTGACATTATTGTATTAAATATAGTGAAATTAATATATTATAGGCCTGCCCATATATGATGATTGTGACATGCGATGAAGATAATGAATTTGATGAATTTTGCGAAAAATTATGAATGAATAAATTGACTATTGAAAAGCCGTTGATTTTACATGGTCCTGAATTTTATTACTTCAATAAGCATTGGTCATTTTATTATTATTTATCTGGCCTAATTTTTATCGAAAATTCGTGGGTGTGTTGATGGCTTTTCATTCGTATGCAATTCTTCATCCGTGTATCGTTTCTCTGGGTATTTTTTTCTCCGAATTTCAATAGCTCTTATAAAAGTATACACACACAAGATGATAATATTGGCAGTGCATGAACGAGAGTTTATTCAACCCTCGATATAAATATATCTATAAAATGTTGCGAGATTTCTCTTTTGTGGGAAACGCATTAAGTCCAAAAGATTGACGTAGAGTTTATAGGGAGAAGATGAAAGGATTAAGTTGTCAACTTTTCCACCGGCCTGCCTTTCGCGTAATGCGTTTTCGTGTCTAGTCGACTTGGGATTTCGCGTAGACTCTACGAGAATCTCCCGGCCCCGAGAGCTTATCAATTTCTCAAACGACTGCATGGCAAAATTTAAATCGTCGCTCGCAAATTCTTACTCTGCTATGCAGATACGCCCCACAAAATACTATCGTTGGCGGTGACATGCCGAAGATTCCTTTCAAAAAGATGCGAATTTCTGTCTCCTATCTGGTAATGGAAAAAAATAGACACTTATTGCTCCCTGCGACGTTAACCATTGATTTAAAGTTGCAAAAAATGCATTGCCGGCTATTGTAGAGCGAAGGCGAAGGAGTTCCAACATGGCTGCCTTCCGGCGCCATGCGTAAATTCGCTTGTACTTCACTTTTGGTCCGTTTAATTGTAGACTTTCTAGTCACGTAGTTTTGAAAACCGGACGAAATTTGGTCTTCGCCAAAGTTATTTTAAATTGGTTTTAAACAAGCGTTAACACTTCAGTTTAATGAGGGATTAAGGAACTGTACGACCTATAGAGACAAAGTTTCAGATTATATTGTATAATTAAAGAATGATTGAACTATGGAATTAAACCATATGCGAGCATTCATTTGAACGTAATTTAAATTAATTTAAAAACCATTAAATTAATAATGGAATTTACTTTAATCATTGGACGATTTAGGAAAGTAACACAAAAAAATGTATAAAATACGCAACTATTCAAAAGCACTTGAACATTTTATATGAGTTTTTTTAAAAGTTGAAAGCTTTGTTTAAAATGTCTTAAAACAGTAAGTCATTGGAAATGATGTAGACACTGTTTCATACGCCTTTAAATTGATGTTCAATTATGAATTCTGGTTTCTATATTTGTGTCTGCTTCTATGTTTAGAACCATATAAACATAATTTTTGCAGTTAAAATTGTTGAAACAGTGCATGTAATAAATGTGTAATGTTACATTTGTTGCAGTACTATACACAAAATCGCAATAATACTAAATGCAACATACTATTACATCACGGTAATAAAGTTAAAACTGTCAGTTTGAATCGGGTGTCCCAAGATGGCCGACAAACCTATTTTATTTTGCTTCTAAAGTTACAGTAATTACAGTGCATATTTTAACCAAAGCTGTTTCATCGCGCGCAAGTAACCTTGAAATAACAGGTTGATTAAATTAACCGCCCATGGCGCAACCGACTGATGATGGTTATGTCCTTGTCCGATTTCTTTGTTTATTGCCCAGCCTTGATCTTTGGTTCTAACCACCATATAGGTTATGATTTCAGTAATTGTTGCCCGCTCGTAAAACCGTAGGAGGGTCAGGAGGAAGGGGTTATAAGGGAGGTGAATGATATAGGACTACTGGGGTGGTGTTTTTTTTTTACGGGAGCGTGTCTTCGCATATAAATTGAAGCCTGGTAGCGCTGTTATTATAATACTCATTGATGGATTCGTCTTGCTCTGTTTTTCGGCCTGTATGTCCCGTAATTAATGACAGCCCTCGAAATTCTGTTTTATAATTCGAGTGGTTCGAGAGAATATTTACGACCCTCTCGGGGCGAAACTTTAAGGGTCGACCTTGCCAAAGTCAAAAGTGGGTTGCACTTGAATTTAAAGATAAAAGGACGGTTAAGTGAGCTTCCACTTAAAAATAGCTCCTTGAAATTATTTAATTGACGCTCCAGCCAAGTGGGCTTCGATTATTAGGAGTCATCATTTTTACGGCCCCTTAATTGCCATTTAGCCTAAATAATCTCCGATCAAGTGTCCCGTGGAAATTTATTGCTTTTGAGCTGAGGAAATAGCCCATTATCGCATTAATGGTAGTAGCAGAAAAAAAAAAAAAAACCGGCGGGTGTACTGCCTGTGTGTATGTGTGTGTGTGTGTGTGGGGGGGGGGGTGCTGATTGTGCGATAAGAATTTGTGCCACGCCATAACGTATTAAGGGCCAGAAAATCCAATTTTCAGGAGATGGGAAAAACTGAAAAGTTTTGTGAAAAAAGTAATTTCGTTCGTACAACAAGTTCAGATGTTGTCACAGTTGCTTTTGTCGGATTTTTTTCCATAACGTCGTATGTGTCACATATTGCACCCGCAACCAGAAATAGTAAGGTATTGGCTTCTTCAGACGGATGTTGAATTAGCGTTACGTTATATTGGTGGCACAGTCAAATTTCACTCTATCAGGCCTAGGGTGTTCTAATTGCTTCCTCACCACTTAAATGGCTCCTACAATGTATTAAGCTGAAAAAACTCATCTTGGGAGGTGTGGTACTTACGACGTTATGGTTTGGTACCTCTAAATCAGGGATATATCCCCTTTCCGTGCTCCGATTTGGAAACAACTTGCTATGTGCAAATCAGCGCATCATCGACTTTAAACTAACATTAAACACCGCCGTTAATGTATTCGTTATACGGCCGATAAAGGGGCTGATACCTGGAGTACAAGTCGACAAGCGTGCCAGATTTCCCCATTGCGCGTCGATTAAACGAGCGTTTAGCGCATCCCCAAAATGGTCGTTCGTGCGCACGTGCGAGAGGTGCTTCTGGGTAATGGGCGTTACGTTCCTCTCCATTATAATCCGCGATCCGTATCCGATGTCTTATCGACGCAACTTCCGATTAATAATGCACCGGTTTCTCCCCTTGGCGAGATATGAATGTTCGTTTCGGCTTTTTTTTTATATGTTTTTTATTTCATTATCTGAAGTGCATTGTGCACTATTGCATTAATGACTTATTCATGAGCATTCGGCTTATTTACTCACTCCCAGAGAACGCCATTTTTATCCCGAGGAGGTTTATCTGCTTCTCCAACCCCCTCCTGAAATCCTGCGTTTTCGGTGTTCCATGCCTGCTTTTTCCCGGCATGCAACGTTCTGGCAGTGTTTGAATGCTGGGTATAATAGCAACGCAAACAACGCACGATTGCGCTTTGGGATTTTTTTTAAAAAAAAAACTTTTTTCTGTCATGAGTTCGTTTTTTATAACAGTAATATGAAAAATTAGCATTGACATATGTTTAGCGTAATCGTGTTCGTTCAAAGTAGAACGTGATGCCGTAGAAAAATATTTGTTATACTACGAATATTATTGGAATGTTATCGCTGCAGATAGTTTAATTACCTTTTTGATAATTCATTGCGAAGTGCATTCATTTATTAGTGCAGCTAGTAGTAACCTCTAAAGTGGACGGAGAATCTGTATTAAGCAATGAGGGATGTTTGGTGTTCTTCAACTCTCTCATACTTCACTTCATATAGCAACAACGCATGAAACAAACAGAAAAATTAATGGCATTAGAACACAATGAAATTGAGTTAAAAATGAGTTCTTGTTTTATTAAGTTTAGTATGAGGATTTGGGGAGGAAACCTAAGTACAAAGAGTCTAAAGATTTTCTGTTCCTTCTAGTAATTTCTACATCATTCTATTGTTATTATATTTGAAAGAGAAAACCTAACCTTTTGACCTATAGGTTTGTCCTATGACCCTATGGTATGGTAGGGTGTCACATTTTGTGCTTATGCTAAAGAAGTACTCCTCTGATATCTTTAGCCTGGAATCTAACAGGGTGCGGATATCTAATATGATTAGATATTAGCTATAAATATTAAATATAATAGTTATAACTGTACGGATACACTGTAGATTTTCTTCTGTTAGACCTACCCTAGGAGAGCTACAAAAACTCTTAGGAACAATATTCTGCAAAAATCGTTCTGTGTGCTACATTATATAGGCTTCCGTAGCTCTCCTAGAGCAGCTCTAGGAAAATATACGGCGTATCTATATCCTAAAGAATAACTTTAATAGAGCTAGAAAAAGTTCTCCGCAATAGCTATTGTACTACACCGTGCACTGTGCCACAACATATCTCTCGTCTATTGATTAATTAGGCCTTTCTTCGCGCTAATTACCGTGGAGGGGGAGGGGGGAAGGGTCTATCGTTTTAATTAATTTGCGTAATTGCAGCGCTTCGGTTTCATTCTGCGTGCTAATCGTTCTTTCATTTGTTTCATTTTCTAGGTAAGTTTTCACTTTTCCATTTTCAAGTTTGACAACCCGAGCCATTATGAACGCAGCACTCCGGTAAATCCATTATTTTTTTTCTACCCTAAACGTCTACGTGTATATCGTTTTTCACCCTTCCCATTAATTACGCTGGCGCCGAGCTTCTCCCCAGGTGGCGCTCGCCCCGACTATCGATTGCCGCTAAGGCGCTCCAACCTGCGGACCGCTACTTCTCTAGTTCGCTACTTGCACTTCCGTAATCGAATGCTAGTAGCATTTTTATCGTTTTGGAGCGATAAGGACGCCTCGGAGTTCACTTAAGGACTGTTTCCTAGAGATAAATTGAGTTAAGGCAGTGAAGAGATGCCTTCAATCTCCGGCATTAGTCGCGCAATTTAATAGGCGTTTCGCACGGCATTCTGGGACGGGGTCGGTGCAGCGATCGATACGGGGGATGGATTTTTTTTCATATTTTGGGAGTGGTTTCTACTGACGGAAGTGCCACATCCGCCATTTTGTTGATGGAACTCGGTTATGTTCCACACTTCAAGTGTGGAGGATGACAGTGAAGATTCTCTCACGATGACTGGTGCTGGAGTGGCAGCCGGCATCTTAGAACTCTTTCCATTTTTGTTTCTGTTTTAGCTATCTTCTCGTCCTTAACTAATCATACTCCACTTTTGCATCTTCAACTTCAACTTGCCATTCACTATCACGAACAGAGTATTCCAGTCATAAGGAGCTTATGTGTTGTTTTCATTCTTTGCTGTTTGTTTCTGCTCTGAACAATCATTGTTGCATCGAACTTTCTCTTTCTTCGATCTCGAACTGTTTATGGAAAAGTTTACACTTTGGAAATGTATCTTTCCCAGTTTAGAATTTGTCGTCCAAAGATCCGTTTCCTTGCAATGCAACATTGCATTGCAGGGAAGGCTTTTTAAGGCGGTCGCGTAACGTGTTTCTTTCCTACCCTTCCCCAATTTATTGAATTTTTTATAGATACAAGAGGCATCTTGAAATATAACACGTAACGGAAACCCTAGTACACAGCAGTGGGAAAAATAAATGTAGCAAATTGCAGGGTTCCCGTTGACCTGGAAGTCAGGGAAATTTGAAATTCTCACGCAAAAGTCAATGCAAGTTTCATCGGATAAGACACCAGCCTTAAATTGCTATAATCTCGAATAATTAACTGTTTTCGATACTGCTCTATAGGGAGTGTCTAATCACACTTATGTAATGATAGGAAATTTCCCTATTTCAGTAATTGGTAACTTTTGCTTCCATTTTATTCTATAAACAAGTTTGATAAAAGTCGGGGAAATTTTTTTCAAAAACCCAGAAAACGTTTGGGTGGTTGAATTTACTTTCTGTGGAATCCCTGAAATTGAATAAAAAAAATTGACCGTACAGGGTCCGGATAACTTATCCTTAAGAGTCTTGGGGATCGCTAAACATCTCTATTAATCAATTAATTAATGGCCGCCTTATTGGTCAATTGATGCTTGATCATTTCATTTTGCAACTTTTCTCTCTGGAACTGTTGAGACTCAAATAAAAACCAGGTCTCGACCCCTTCCTCGTATTCCCTCGACCACGGTCTGGCTATTTACTGAAGCCACTCACTACACGGGCTTTCAAGACGTCTAAGTCTCCTCCATTAGCCTTTCTTCTCCCTTCTTTTTCAACATGGCCACTTCCTCCCTGTGGCCCCCGTGACCCCCCTCGATCTCTCCGCATTTCTAGTTTCCTCTCTTGGCCCGAAGAGCTAATCTGGCTTTTGTGGTCAGCACTCTGCGAATCTGGCGAACTGAAGCCCGGATGCCTTTCAATGTCCATGGGAGTTGTCAGCAGCTGACTCTTTCGCAGCTTGAGGTCGCTGCCATTTGCTATTATTTCCTCCCGGCTCCTGACAAGGGCCTCGCTACCAATCTAGATTCTGACACGTGTCTCGCCTTTTTATGTAATATTTATTTTTTTCTCCTTCCCTCCTGTCCTCTGGTGGGCGATGAGCTTGCTAGTCCAAGCCCCGGATATAAATAAGGGCAGAAGACGACTGCAAAATCGATACGCGGTCGACTTGATTTGAATTTCTTTTGCGGCTGGAGGAGGAGATGCTCGAAAAAATAAAAAAAAGAAGAAAAAAAAATACGAATGCCTCCCTGGATGCCAGAAGATTTGGCGAACGAGCTTTACAGTTAAGCGGTTGCGCACCCTAGACGCACATGCGCGACTTATATTGCACATCCACGCTGAAAAAGTGAGGCCCATTTGAAGGTCATCTTGTGTGCCAGCCATGCTCGCATGGTTTGCTGATGAAATTGGGGTCCCAATTGCCGCGGAGTGGACTTTATTTGATTGCAAACTATCATATGTCCCCCTCTCTAGTCCATTACCGTCCGAATTGGACACCACTCCCTCCTATTACATCAATGCTATGAATAGGAAGAAGAGCAAAAACTGATGTTTTATAGGCTCAAACATGAGGCTTGCTATTCCCATAGTTTAATGGCACTTAGTTTCAATCTATAATAATGTCTCATTTCAACGGTGCATGACATCAAACATGGTCTCTTATAAAGCCAGGATTGTTAAGCATTAGCGTTTTGCCAATCGTGCAAATAGGACTGTATTATTTCATCATGATATTTATGTTGTTTGAACCACTCAAATTTAGTTTCTCCTCAAGGTTTTAATGGATTTTCAAATTTGATTTCGTGCTGTAGGCCTATAGGTCCAGTCAAGGCACACCAAAGTATACCACAGGGCCGTTTCAGTAACGTAACAAATGTAATGGCGTGACAAAATCTACGCCTAGAACACGCACAAAACATAATTTTGGAATAAGGAATTTTGCAACAACTTGATTTTTATGCATGGGGTCTGTTTAGGGCGTTCCACTTTCGTCCTTAATCGACCATAATCATTAACACGTGTTGGTTGTTGTTGTTAATAAGTCGTACGTTTGTTACGTGTTTGTAAAGTAATTCAGTTGGACGACTGCGTGCATTCACAGAAATGGCCTGAAGACGTTATATTCACGTACATATTTAGTGCATTAGTGGTCGTTATTGATAGTTTTTACTGTAGTATGTGGCTGAAACTCTCGCCCAAGGGTTAAAATTGCTCGTCCGAAGAGTGAATTATTGAACTTCTCACATGCCAAATCTCCCCCTCAAAAGGGGATTACAGAGATTCTCGTTTTCCACAAGATTTAACCGTGTTAATTGGGGGAATCCCTTGTATGTCTTCTTGAGCGAAATTAACCTATTCCGTGATATTTATATATTTTGATGATTGCGATTCTCGCATTTCGCGATATTCTCGTGTTCGGCGAGATTTAAGACAAGGTCGTCTCAGTTCAAGAAATCTTCTCCAGAGCAGCTCAAATTCATGAATTTTGCAAGATCCAGACGGGGAGTGGGCTTGCAGGAATCAATAAGAGCGCGTTCGGGATTCCGGCATTTTATTGTCGTTGGGATTCCCTCGGGACTGGATCTCGCATTCATTATTGACACCGCTCCTGGCGGTTAACTCCGCGCAAGGAGTGCCTTTTGCGCCTGCGCCAAACGTGCCAACTGCTCATTTCGAATCTCCCCCAGGTAATCCATTAATTGTGTAAATCTTTAATGAAAATGATCTCATTTCGCGTAATGGCTCTAGCGCACCGCAAACGCTAATCTGCTTACAAAAAATGGCTCCTTTGTCGACAGAAGGGGCCATTATGCTTATTAATGCCTTTTTTTTGTGAGGCGGTTTTGGGCTGCAGGCCCCCCACCCTCTTTTTTTTTTTCTCCTCCATTGTTGGCCGCCTCGGCACCTTTGTTGGATTTATCCCTGGTCGCCACCGCTAGAGGGAGAATAATGAAGAGGATTAGCGGCGTTTTTCTCCAACCGCTATTTGCCAATTCATTGTGTGGCAAACTGCGACCAAAATGAAAATAACAGGTGGTCCGAATCACGGACAGAAAATGCGCCAGGGCCTAATTGCGCGATTTGGCTGGCACGGGGCTCCTTTGCTAACCTGTTTATCGATTACTTGTGCACCTCATCACTGTTGCCGCCCAACACCCCTCAGATGACATACCAGACACTGCAACCGATGAGCGGCAAAGTTCTTGGCCGAAACGTTGAATCCAGATTATTGGGGATCATTTGCGACTTAGTAGCTGTGATATAATTTTAATTCTATCTAAAATAGCAGAAGAATCAAGCACTAAGGGATCTACCCCTTCTGGGTATTTTGTAATGTGGATGAGTATCGAGAATAAAAGGATTAAAAGTTATAAAAAAATTGAAAAAAAAATAAAAAATGAAAAACAAAAGGAATATGAAAGGTGGTTAGATGAGATTATAAACATTATTGAAAGGTTAATTTATCTCAAAGCACGTGTCAAAGTGCTAGCTGCATTCGAAAAAATAAACATGAATTGTTTTGTTTTGTCGCTTCCCTGGATTCTCCCTTTCCCCTCCTGAAAAGTACACTTATGTCTTAAATGTGATATCGCCACTATAGGTCACCTCGATTTTGTGAAATATGTGATTAATAGTTTTTAGCTGCCATTTCTAGTCGTACTAAAATTACCTGCTCGATATTTATTCTCACATTTGTCTGATTGTTTTAAAACTGCACTCGTTTAGCAAAGTACATATGCATTATTATAAGGAACAATTTAAATATTTGTTGGGCCCCTTGATGCACAAGGTCTAGAATGATACCTCCTAATGACTTTGTTTGGTAATTGTTAGGTCATTTTTTTTCGAAGTTAAGGTCCCCTTCGATCTCTGTTAAATATTGACATTTTATAATGTTTTTGGGCGTCATATTTCAGTCTATTTTTTCTCGCATAACGACGAGATGAAAAAGCCTAATTTTTATCATTTTGTTTACTTTAAAGACTGATTACTCCCTCCTTATTTTATATTATTAGAAACTCAAAGGCAGCATTATAAACGTTTTTTTTTTCAATTACCGAGCAATATATAAATCTGTTGTACTATGCGTGTGAATCACTGCACTGACCGATAAGTGAAGGAATCTTGGATGCTCAAGCCAGTGGCTCTTCTACTACAAATTTGCAAATCTGGTCACGACAATGACAATTGTGTCAATTGCCCAGGCACGATTGTAAATGAATCATGGGTTCGCCCCATTGGCCATAAACGAAATTTTTGGTCATTGCAAATAGCTACCAGAGAAACACCTTGGTAGCATTACCTTCAGCTGTTTGTCGGATCGTGGCCTGCATGGTAAATCTGATATTGTTTTCTCATTGCTCAGGGGATGTTTTTCTCTTGCCGCTGACAACCGAGGAATTGGTTTATTTCATTTCTGCCATAATTTCTCATTCCGTGTTTTTCGCATCCTTCGGCGCCTCGGGGTGAAAACGCGCGGCTTCGACTCCTTAAATAAATGATTCGGTGGTCGATTTCGGCGACGCTGAAATCGATACATCGATCGAATTCTTCGAATGATAAAAAAACGCTGAACAAATAGCGTGAAATTGACCTGCTGGCTTCTTTTTTGTCTTCTCTGATAGTGATGCCATTTTGTGCCACCCGGTAATTTTGCACGTAGTAATTTGATGGTCACTACAATTGGCGTGCTAAAAATTTAACGTTATACAACATGTTTAATAGGTTGTCTGCAATACGAAGTTTAGGCAAGTCCTTGTAATGTCATCGTTTGAAATTATATGGTCAATAACGTCCTTGGAAGAAGAAAAATCACCTTAGCGTTGGGGGTAATTGATTTTTTTAATTTATGTTATTATTATATAGGTATTTTTTTGACATTTTAACATCTCAACTTGCATGTATGTATTAACCCACTTGAAAAATACTTTATAAAACCACAATACGCTTGCTTGAGGGTACACTCAAAATTACAAGTAAACTACATCCAATTGTTAACAGAATTATCTTCTACCATTTCTCCTCATGCTTACTGGTATTTTAGTGTTTTGTGAGGCAATTGAGTACCATATTTGATAAATGTCTTAATTAGTCTGGAATCTTTGATTGTGTTATTTGGACATAATCAGGGCGTCTAATGTCAATAAAGTTCTTCAATAAATTGAAGTCATTATTTGTCAATACTTTTGGTAAAATGCCACATCTATTTTACTAATAAAATAAGGACTAAAGCTAGTTCACTTGATGTAACAAATAAATGTTTAAAACCAATTAAAAAATATGCACATGTATGTAAAATTAAGGCGCGTTTAAACAACACGATGAGAAGTTTAG
Organism: Rossiulus vilnensis; assembly: GCA_034700785.1. Classification (NCBI taxonomy): domain Eukaryota; kingdom Metazoa; phylum Arthropoda; class Diplopoda; order Julida; family Julidae; genus Rossiulus; species Rossiulus vilnensis. Next base: position 7,212 of record JAQIXS010001199.1, on the reverse strand, counting down.
GAATCCTTGAAAACCCACTGATTTTACATGACCATGTTTGCTTACAAACAAGATGGCGGACACCCTTAATTCATCAATGCCTATGTTAAGAACATTGGTGCTACAACTCTGGGTCAACATTGAACACCATTTTTGCCCAAGATGAGTGCTCTCGGTTACCCAAACTGAAGGAATATGCGTAGCTCGTTTGGATTCTATTTCCGGTTAGGGGGTTTCTGTCGCCATTTTCCCCCACAAAGGCTATTCTCCCCATCGCTTCGCCGCGCAGGAAGGCCTCTTAAGCCGCGCCTACAATGCTACGTCGCACTAAATATACTTTTATGTATTTCTCTCTTAAAATAATGGCCGGCTATAGAGTGGCAAGTGCGTTTTTCGAGGGGGGCCTCGGGCTTCCGACGGATTAGAAAAGGGCTGGCAAGTGGCAGTTATGGGCCTGGGGGGGCGAAACGGTCGCTTTCGAGTCCATTTGGGCTGCACTTTTATACGCTTTTATCCCGAATGAAATTTCCTTCGAATTACATAATTTCGTTATATGGTGCTCCTTCTATTATGGCTGCCTGCCTGGCTTTAATCCAATCTAGGCCGAAGGCAGCGTATTTCGATGTGCTACTCATCATAAAAAATACCGATTTGAACGAAGAGGGGAACACGGAGGAGGAGGGGGTTACTGGATGACGTTGGAGCCGTATTATTATTATTGCAATGTGTGGCCACGAAAAATTGAGTTTAACGTAAACCTCAGAGCTTCTTACGATGAAAAAAAAAATCGTTGGTATTATAACTACCAAAAATCTGTAGCCTGGAAGAAGGAAGCACTAAAGGATGGTCCATAATGGACCTCTGAGGTTAGAGGTAGGTTTATTTAAAGGCGATCATCATTATTACTAGAGATAATATAGGGATCAGCCGTTGAAGTAAAATAATCATGTTTATGTTCCAATACAGTAAAACTTGGCTATGTTGACCGCCTGGCTTAGTCAAGTCGTTAAAGTATAATCACTTTCATTTCATTTCATATTCACTTATTATTTATTGTATAACAACCTATATAACATTAATTAACTTGTCATATTCATTAAAAAATGCGTGGTCATGTATTTGTTTCATGTAAGATTCTATTATGATTGTAAGCTCTTTCGATAAGATTAATGAATTTTAAGTAAGATTCGGTTCTCTGTTATGTATTGATCATTTTAAAAGTTAAAAATGCCGGTCATGGTATGATAACCACTGCTGGAAAACAATTACAAAACTATGCTTATTTTTTTAAATGATAATCTTGCTTGAAATATTTTCAGCTCTTGGCAAGCTGTTTAAACAAACAACACTTGAAATGTTTTGAGACATGACGCCTGCTTCTTTATTTTGGCTTTCAAACATCGCCGCCAGGGGTACGCCCAGCGTAGGGGGCGCTAACTGCGCTCGAGGGATTTTATCACCGAGATGCGGGAGCTGGGGGAAATTGCGAATAACTGCAAATAACCCCCTGAAATGACTTTATTTTGCCATAAAAGCTCGCGGATGACGTCGACGAGCGTATAGATTGCGGGGAGACTAGAATTGGATGATGAGATGCGGGGATAGGTGATAAAACAACCCGGGGCGCAATTCCTAACTTGTAATAAATCCACATATTGGATGTTTCACTTTAGACGCGTTTAAAGATGGACGCCAAATGGCAGCCAAGTGCCCGGATGAGCCGCTCTTCTTGGCGCCGTCCCCTAACATCCCCTTACCCCTCACCCTGCCTTATCCCCACGTATATTATACATATTAAATAAGTCCTTTTTAGCCCCGCTTTTTTGCTTGCCTCATCCGTGCGTCGATAAATTCGCTCATGCGCAGACACACACGCCAATAGCAACAACTATAAATATATATATACATGCATATATATATAAAAAATATAAAAAAAACTGCAGCTTTGCTATTCTACTCCCAGACGAATTCGCATTAAACATTCAAATTGCTCGCTGGATCATGATAAATATAAATCCGATTTGGCTGTCAGTCTCCACGGGATGTTGTTTTTCTTTTTTTTTCATATTTTATTTGGAGAAATATAACACGGGACTGTTTATTTGTATGCTTCAGATTTCGTATAGAATACACTTGCCATTGCTGATTTTTCTCTACTGGCATGTGCTTGATACAATGTAATTAGTTCATAGTTTATACAGATCATTCCATCATTCAGAAATGTTTTAAAGTAGGTCGTTAAGATCTTTTAGAAGTCTGTACATTAGCAAGTTATCGTTGCTCAGATTTTAGCTATCAAAAGTAGGTTTGAAGCTTTTTAAGCCCAATGCACAGTTTATCACTTATTGAAAAGAAAGTCCCGGTACATCTACTGTATTTAATATAATGAACAATATAAAGCTTGTACTTACATTCATAATTTTGTTCAAAATGTGTAAAACGCTATTTCTAAAAAAAACAACACAAACTTTAGTGAGTACCCAGTTATAACACTGAATGTAATCTTTTATGGCGCTGCGATTCATTTTTGCACCCTATAATGTCAGTATAAAAATTCCATGTGGTAAGAGATTAATCCATTTATGCAACGGATTTTACGTAGTTTCTATAATTCTCGCGAACCTTGCACCTACACTGTAAATCCACAGTCTTAATAAAAGACATATTTCGTGCCTTAAATTTAAAATGGTATCTTAATCTAAGATGTTTTTATAATTTAAGTTCTTTTAAGTGTTTAATTTGGAAAAGATGGACGTTTTAAGACATTTTAAATGTCTTAAGTTGTTTTTCAGACACATTAAACATATTAAATAATCAGCACCCCTTTTGCTGATGACTCATTTCCTGTTGAAAAGCAAACACTGCTCCCCTCTTTGTCAGGCAAACAGCCATTTTGCCAACAGTCCCAATTTCGTGCTCTAGTGCAATTTTAATTTACAGACACCAGATTTTAAAGAGTGCCTTAATGTCTGCAGCAAGAGAGGTGTTAATGGAGTATGCTGGCAGGAAGAAAATCGTCATTCTCAGAGATAAGTGTGGCAATGAGACAGATTTAGATGTTTTACAAAGCAAATTCAGTGCTCTTCGAGAATTGCATTGCAATTCAAATGCTTGTAATCCAAGCTTCCAAATATTCAACAGAAGATTTCAAGAATATGTGGATATTGACAAGAACACTGAGATACCAGATAGAAGCAAAGTGTCAGTAGTACTTGAGTATCAGCTTGGAGTAGATATTATTGTAAGTACATGGATTATTTATAAAAAGAATAGTGTTTTGCAGCCTTTATTTTGAATTAGCATTTATTGAATGTAAATTTCTTAAGAAAATATAAAATGCATTTTCAGCCAGGTTGTGAGTCATCTAAATTTTCACAAAGTACAGAGCAGGCTCACTTCGAAATTGTACCTGAAAATCAACCTGCTTTATTATTAAGCTCAGCAGAAAAGGTAATTAATAGCATTGTAACATGCTGTGTTAACAACTATTTGAGATGCTAATAATATACATTAATTTATCAAACTAAGGAATGCAACTCAACTAGAACAACCTCCTCAAGAACTAGGCTTCCTCACCCACCACCTTTACCAGTATTCTCACCAGTTGTTTTTCAAGCACAAAAAGAAGGGACCCTGCTACATGTACAGCAGCAGTTTGTCAGAGAATGTGCTCATCATCTTAGTTCTTTGGTTGAATTTTCATCAAAAAATGATTATGCCAGCTACTGCAATTCAATAATTAAAGCATATCCTCAATTAGCAGACAAGGATTGTGATGTGCCATATGTGAGTATCACTTACTCTTATCATATTGTGATTATTATCATGAATGTCATATTAATAAGACACTCATTGTTCTATAACATTTGCATTTTAAAAATTAATTCAAATTTTGATAACTATTTTTTATTTTTAAGGAAATGTTACATTAATTTTGGTAATAACTCAAAATGGTGGTAGATGTACTTATGATTTTTTGTTTGTTTTTCAAGTAAATATAAAACCCTGTTTCTTTTAAATTGATAAGTGTGAAGCCAACCACATGTGTCATCTTTAAAAATTGAAATCCTCATCATGTTATATCATCAGAAATCATCAGAATTGTTTACATTACCGTTAGATGCTTTATAATTAGCATTCACAGCATGACATTTAAGACAAATCTGCAAATTCATTAAAAAAACGTGTTATATCATCTTCAGTAGTTCATGTAAATTAATAATAACAATTGTTTCATCTAAATATCAAGCATTAAGGCATATATAGTAAACAAATGCTAATATGTTTGTAAGCATTCATTGTTATGCTGTTAAGTGCTGTAACAGCAAGTTCTTGAGTTTTAGAATTAAAATAGTTTGTTACTTTAATAATATGCTGCGTACTTATTTTCTACTCCATATAGAGAAACCAAAATGACAATATTCTACTGTTAAAACAAGAACATTAAAAGGCAGTATTTAGTCTTGTAGGTAAAAATTTTACTTTACAATTTGAAAGCTTTCCCAATTTGTCTGATCAATTTCCCAATCAAATCAGAAAATGTGAAATAACCTAATACAGATTAGAAATTTACCAAATAGGTGCTTTTGATTGTTAGTAATGAGTGATGTTGGTAAGGCAAGTACAATTTAAACATTATAAAAAAAATGCAAGATTGAAAATGTTTTATTACAGCCTAAAGAAATTACATATTTACATTTTAAGACATAGTTACTATTGACATCCACCCAATACATCACCACATCAATAATCCAGTATTTTGGCCATGTTTATGGAAATTTGTGGCCTTATTAAAAATGGATGTATGTCAATGATGAAAATGTGTATAAATAAGAAAAATTGTGATTTTCTCTAGGCTATAATAAAACATTTCAATCTTGCATTGCTCCTCCATATTGTTTTTCAGCTGAACCTACTTTTCAAACTACTCCCATATTTCAGTTGTTTTAAGTAACTGAATATATAAATAAATATTAAGATGCCTATAAATTTTAAATTTAAGAGACTTCATTTTAAGATGATCTAAAGGTTTGAATTCTGCCTACAAGGAAAAACGTTTTAAATGACTTAATTTCATACATTTGTTTTTACAGGGTACTAGGGTCTCTGTTATTTGTTATTATTTTTAAATGTCTCGTTAATTTATAAACAATAAAATTGAACGCTTATGGAATTAATGCTTGTTCAGACCCATACACATGTAACTGGTCATATTTTTCTGCATGCTATCAGACGTTGAAACTTTCCTTCAAGAGGTAGACATGTATAGCCTTGAACTATTAGAAATTCAATTCGTCGATGATGCTGGTGCCCAATCAGATGCTGTGATACTCGCCAAATAAATTGGGTTGATGGAGTATATCCCCCTAAAACATGGTATTTACCTACTAATTGTAGGTTACTGAGTTGAGTTGAATTGAACAAAAATGTGATTACCCTACAAAACCAATATTTCCCACAATGCAAATATGCATTGTGAGTTGCACAGGGTTTTTTGTTCAAATTTATTTAACTTTTTTTATGAATAAACGCCATGTTTTAAAATACAGGTAATAAAATTAATAGAGAACCTAGTGGGTATTAGTGGTATCTTAAGCAAAAATATGAGTACTTTTGGTGCATGGTAGGCATCTTTATGAGTTTGGCTTAATGCAACATTTGCAAAATATCATTGGAAATGGTGATTAAATCAAAAACCTTTCAGGCAAATGCTGGTTATTTATTTGCTTAGAATAATAATCTGTATTTATAAAGTTAGGTTGTTACTGACCAAAATGACGTTGATAGACTACTGGCAGACTAATTCAATATAAATCATGGCAAATTTTTTCCCCTTCCTACCTAACTAATATTTGTTGAAAACATTTTTTGTCGAATGCCTTGTTTTCGAGCAATTTTCATATGTCGTTTTAAATACCCCACCCTGTATACTGTACAATGACTTAGAAATGGTATTCTTTATTGACTTATTTATTTAACAAGTCATTAAAACTAGATAAAAGACCGATTACTGAGTTCTTATTATGGGATGGAACCACGTCTGGAGGAAAGATCAGCATACAAATTCTTACTGATATCAGTTCCAATATTTTATGATTTACGAGGCTACGTATATAGTGATATCACCAAAAATGCTGATATCAGTAGTCCAAAGAACCACAATATATGTGGTGATATCAGTTTAAAACCACATATTAATCGGTTCACTAGGGCGTATGTCTATTAAAATTGCCAGAAATGACATCGTATTTAAGCAATTTTTGGTCAGTGTGTCACCTGGGATGAATAAATGGTTGTTATAATAAATGTTGATGATGCTGTCCCTCATCAACATTTATTACTAAAACTTAATTCTTATGGAATTAACTCAAATATTATTGAATGGATATCTTCATTTCTGACAGGAAGAAAGCAAAGGGTCGTAATTAATGGAGCTGAGTCTAACTGGGTAGCTGTAACCTCTGGTGTACCACAGGGAAGCGTCCTTGGAACCTTACTTTTTCTCCTATTTATAAACGACCTTCCAAAATCACTTTCTAGTAATTCTAAACTTTTTGCAGATGTTCCAATTTATATGACGAAGTTGAAGAAGGCACAGGTCTATCAGTTAAATTGCAGAGAGAGCTAGTCATTTTGGCTTCCTGGTGCAAGGAATGGCGATTAAATTTAAATAACGACAAATGCTTCGCGATGCGCTTTTCTCGCAAGCGAAAGCCATGCCTGCCTAAGTATGTTTTGGATGGTGTCCAACTTGCCATTGTAAATACTACCAAATACCTGGGCGTTAACATTGCTGATAATCTGTCTTGGAATCATCATTTGACAAAGATTATCGGAGCCGCAAAGCAACGACTGAGATTTGTTCAACGCATATTTCGTGAATGTCCGGAAAATGTAAAGGAGACTGGCTACACAACTCTGGTTCGCCCCAGGTTGGAGTATTGGGCTCCTGTCTGGAATCCTCACAGGATAACTATGCTTCAGGATATGGAAATGGTCCAACGCAGGGCAGCAACCAGCATTCGGTGAGCGTAACAGAATTGCTTTACTCTCTAAACTGGGACTCACTGAGGTCCAGACGCGAAAGCCTATCTATGGGCTTGATTACACGTTTCAATCACCCAGATAATTCTCAACGGAGCCAAAACGGATCTTTCTAGTGATAGCATAAACTCATTACAAATTCAATTTAACAATGATGATGGGTAAATCGCTACTGACGTAGGAGAATTC
>JAQIXS010001198.1:0-32626 GCA_034700785.1 Rossiulus vilnensis | reverse complement strand
TTTTCGAAACGTAAACAAACGTGAACACTAATGCGCATGCGCACTATCTCAAAAATCGCTTACATTATTTTCGAATGTTCGAATATCCGAATAGCAAGCAAAATTTTTCGAATACTATCCGAATATAACAATTTCAAAATTTTTGAATGTTCGAATATTCTAAAAACACAGCACTAATCCTAACCTCAATTTTTGAATTTTGTGAAAAAGATACCGTATGAACAAGCTGTACATGTATAGCACAATACCCTACGTGTGCATTCATGTACGGACATGCATAGCAAGGTCACCAACAGGGATTTTCCCCGGCATTTCACTCAGTATTTGCAACATAATACTGCGGTTTCACTTGACATGCTCTTACCTTTCAGCATTCTTTTCCTTCCTTTACTTTTTCCCATGACAACTCAATTTCAAACTTCTATGAACTTCTATTTGCTGTCAACTCAAGCTCTAACTTTAATGAACGCCTATTCTATCTGCTGTCTTCTAAAGACTAGTTGAGAAAATTTAAATCGGCTGGTCATATGACTATTTCTGAGTCAACTCAGATCATAGCTCCAAGGCCTAAGCATCAGCGCGTACTCTACCAAGAAAGCCGTTCTCAATACGTGTCGTACGTTTTTTAAATTACCAAATTAGAATTGCAGTTGCATCGTACGCCACGCCCAATCAACGATAACGTCATTCGCTAAGCATTTTGAGACATATACAAAAAGAAGGCGTGGTTTAACAATACGAATTTATGACACAGGCAGAATTACGTTGTCAATGTCTAACTCCACAGGCCAATATATTAGATGCACACATGAGCTTGTGCAATATCACGTGACGGAACACCTCCCATTTTTTTGTAACCCATCAGCGCCCCCTGCTGGCAATTCTCGAGTAGAAATTAAGTTCATTTCATCCTCAGGTTCCCCAACTGACGTTGTTGGACAACAAGTTTACCTGTGAAATACGTATTTTGCGATTGTCATTATTCACTCTTCTTGTACAGGAATGCACTGAATAATGGGTGAGCGACCCGACACTTCAGCTGATAACGCGGGAACGCGGAGAGAAGAATGGCAACCGAATTCTCATTTTCTCCAGATGTTGATCGAAATGGGTATCAGCAAAGCAATGGCCAAGAAAGTACGTAAAATAAGTGCAAAATGGGTTTTCTGCTTGCAAGCACCCTTTGCGTCACTTTCTGTATATTTCTCCTAAGGCGTTGTTCCACACAGGCAACACTTCCGCGGATTTAGCCGCTTCTTGGGTCCTCGAAGGGGGAACTAACGTTGAGGTTAGTATGCGTACAATTCCATCACTGTACAATTACTGTGCGAAATGAAATAATTTGCCCTTTTACCGTCACCTAAGGATACGTCCAAAGGGTAGGAATGTGACTAGATATATTCAAGGTGTTTTAAAACGCCATAGCACTAATTTAGGCGCCAAAATAAACTGTGTGATCCAGTAAGGTTGCCTTTCTTTTTAATGGTTTTCCAGAATTGCTAGTACTGACTTGAACTCTTAATAGACAAGAAAATATGACACAGTATCCAGCCAGTGTAACTTTTTAGGCAGTTTTCCATCCACAGTATTTGCTCACGAACGAGCCGGTTTTTTTCCAACAAAGTAAAAATCTAAAGATGGGGTGCAGCTACACCCGCTTTTCAAAAATGTTGCCAAATGGTATCGCCTTTGTTTATCCCAAACGTAATCAGAAAAGGACTTCACACAGGGCATATTGGCCCTGTTCGGGATGCGGCTTAAATGCGAGCAAATATGGTAATCAGCGCTGGACAATTAATGCAATTACCTTTTCAGGCAGGCTTTGAAGGTGCGGAGGAAGCAGATTATGATGTCTACAAGATGGTCTTCATAGTTAACATGGGTTTACAGATGGGAATTGGAAAGGTATCTGCCCAGGTCGCGCATGCAGCATTGGGCATGCACAGACTTTTACTGCAGGATGAAAACAAATATGGTGACATGCTCTTAGAGTGGCAAACATTTGGGTAAGAACCCTTGAGTTACGACTTGAAATCAAAATCGGTGGCAAAACTTGAGTTTTCATGTTTTATAATCTAGGGAAACCAAGATTGTCTTACGTGGTGAGAGCACCCAGCAGCTAGTAGACTTGGAAAAACAGGCGTTGGCCATTGGCTTGCCTACATACATGGTACAGGATGCAGGGAAAACTCAGGTGAAATACACAACTTAACAATTCGATTGTGTGGATTTGCTAAGTTTACTGAAAATTTAATTAATTGAACTTGGCAAAATGTAAGAACTGTCCAAAATGACTAAGAAAAAATTTCAGGTTATTGGTCCATTCTATAAAAATGTACTTATATTATGTATGTTGTTTTCCTAATAAGATTCCAGAAGGCTCAACAACTGTACTAGCCATAATGGGTCGAATTGATTTAGTGGACCAAGTGACCGGAAAGCTGCGTCTCCTGTGATTGATTAAATGTCATTTTTTTCTGTTGATTAATCTCAATTCTTATTATTTTTATATGTTTGTGCATCTAAGTTTCTTTATTGCTCAATAAAATATTTGTGTTTCACGTATTTCTATAGGTGCATTAATTTCATAACTATTTATTGAAGTTTGAAATTACGTTTTCAATACGTTCCTTACATCCATCAAAGAATTCACCAAGTGAGTGAAATGATCAACTTGCTTGCTAAACATCTGAAGTAGCGTGTTCATGCACCGCTGTGATGATTCTTCTTGAAGCTTTAGGTGAATACCATTCATTTTTACACCAAGCCTATAACGAATTTCAAGTTAGAAGTGCATTTGAAAGGCGAATAATTACATCTCGGGTGAAACCAGCTACAACGACATTAGTAAAAATCGGTTAATTTGAAATGACCCTTTAATAAAAGTACTGTTTAAAAACAAGCACCACTGTCACGGCTTGTACTAGTTTCCTTGATATTTAAAGAGATGCCAGTTTATTCAATAATTTCAATGATTTATTTTACCTTGTTATAACTGGTTGCACCAAAATTAATGACTGTACTTACAGATGCAACATTATTAACTTGACCAAAGTCCATTCGGCAGGTCTGAAAGTGATGTTATGGGCCTGCAAGCTAAATAAATAATCAGTCATAAAATGAAGTCTCATTCAAGCCATATCAAAATTTCCCCATGCAAGGAAGAAAATTCCGTGTAAATCATTTGATTCATAGTTTGGTAGTAAACTGTACAGAATAAGAGCAAGATCATGATAAGAGCTATTTTGAGGGATAACGTTTTTAAATGTAAAATATACGTAGACTCATGATATACCAAAAAGTACACTTACTTAAATGTTGCAACCAGATGTCGTAATTCAGAAGAAATATCTCTCTGGGATAATTCCATCATCTGCAGGACTGAGTGATTTCTAGAAATAAAATATAGGCCTTAATGTTAGATGAGGAGAGGTATTTACAGTGCTTTGTAATTACACTTAAATATGATAACATTCGTTTGATCAAGTAACGTTAAAAGTAAAAATTGAAAAAAACTGGAAACGATGAAGGGAAATTTCAAGAAATTCAAAGGGCTAGCATGTATTCTTGGTTGTTTTACTAGCAAAGGTAAGTCAATTTCAAAACAGATAAAAGAATTTCAGGTGGAATTGACATTCATTCAATTTAAATTTAAATATATTATTAGCTAGTCTTATTTGGAAAGAAATTAAAATTATTACAAATCTCACGACTCTTCTTGATGATCGTATGACTCCAGTAAAATTAATTTGCAAAAATCAATGCTTTAATTACCTTTGCACAAATTTTTTAAATTGCATGTAGTGCATAGTAATATTTCGTTTAGCTGAGTACTGCTGACCAGTGTATCAACCGCAGTATTCTTCAAAATTTCTTTACTTGAATTTACTCCAATTTACATATCCAATTAAACTTTAGAATTGAAGTTCATCCAGTCATATGAAGATCAATATGAACTACACCTACATGCATATCATTAACATATAGCATTTTAGGCCAAAATTATTTCAAGATCAAAATATTAAGATTGCTATCAATAGAAATATCCGATTCCATTATCCCTCCACCCCAAAAAAACCCTTGTTTTTCTACGAATACAATGAGTAGGTCATAAACGTCAGCACATCATACATTCTGGCAAAATGTTCAGCAATGTACATTATCAGCCAATTTGAAAAAGTATTTACTTACACCCGATTTAGCTTGTCTAAAACAATGCGTCTTCGTAATGCACGCTGAGAATGATTGTCAGTTAAGGGATAAGAAAACTCTTTTGGATCCGAATTCTCTTCAAGTTTTTCGACTGCAGCACTTTGTTTGGATGAAGCCACATTGCCCTCAGCATCCTCTTTTAACACTTCCATTTTGCCGTCATAAAAAGCCTGCACATTCAAACTGAAACGCTTAGTTTCTTCTGCGAGGCATTCGTAAGACGGTAACACTTTTGTCTCCTGTTTCTCCTGCACATCTTGCACTAATTTAGAATCCAGGGCATGATCTGCAAGCGCCTCCAAGTCGAGTTTGCGACATAATTCCATATATTTTTGCGCTAGAGCTTCTTTCTCTTGAAATTCCTGCAATTCTGTCAAGTTCTTTGCATTATCATTATCGATACCATTGCTTGCCAGTGCCTTCTGATATCGTTCAGGTCCAAGTAAAAACTGCAACGTTTCTACGGTCATCCACTGCTGAATGGATTTTTCGATTACATCCAGCCGACTCACAGGCAGTTCCTTTTTTTGGCTTAAGCACTTGGCGTTGTTAACAGGTCTTTTTGCCTTCTCTGGAGTATCTGTGCTATCTTTAATTGTGATTTTATCCATCTTTTTACTCAATTCCTCAGCAGAATTCTCAAATTCCAGTTTACTTTGGATGAGTTCCTCTTTCACACTCCGGTCTTCAAAAACCACTTCGTTTCCAAGACCCAAGCTAAGCAAAATAAACTTTCGGTTAAGTTCACTCGATATCTATTTTATTTAGGAAGAATATGAGTTTAATGAGAATTAATCTAGATTACCTCTTGTCAAGGTGCTGATACAACTTGAGCTCCCGTGGCCTTTCTTGATTAATAAGCCAAACGGGACAGGTCGGAAGCTGACTGTCCAGAAATTGGGATGCCTTGAAGCACACATTGCTACAAAATCGCTACTCGAAGAATGAAATGAGACTAGAATACGAAAGGTGGAGAACAATTTCATAAATTTTACGCACAACAATAATTACCTTTCTCTGCACGATATCAAATACTTTATTGACGCGCAATGAAATATGATAAAGTTGAGTAGAAGTATTCTGCAAGGAAAGTTCGAAATTATTAAACATGAACATGTACAAAGGCACCTGTGTGATTTCATGGATTGGGCGTTTGTGATTACCTTCTTGAGCTTGTTGCAGCAGCATGGATAACCACACAATCCTGCTATGGCCCTTTCCTCAACCAAATCATCGTAATATGAATTATTGATCTCCAAACACTGGAAAAAATTTCAATCCAAAAAGAATAGCTTTTATATTAGCTTTATTAATATTGGTCTTTATCTATGTACTTACAGTGGCTCAAAGGGAAAATCATACACCTGCGTTCAACAGCTGTGTATGCAGCTAATTATCTAAATTTAACGAAGAAAAAAAACTTTGAATTAAATGGTGATGTAATGTATGTGTACTTACACTTGAAGAAACAAATTAAAATCATCATTAAATAGATTGATGAAAAGAACCCTAAATATTTAAACAAATCAATGTCAAAGTGAAAACCATACAGCAAATAAATGTCAAAGTGAAAACCATACAGTCATCTTTTCTTGAATCAGTCTTTGATTTTGTTGCAACCAAGTACTATGTTGGTAAACCATAATGTTTGGATAAGATTCCACAAGTCCCATTCCTCTTGTGTTTTTTCAGTTCCTCGCCAGGTCTTCTCCACAATCTCCGGCCAACTGTCAAATACGGTGGTGGTGGAGGGATGGTATGGGGCTGTTTGTGAGATGCTGGCACAGGAAATCTGCACTTCATCGAGGCCATTATGGACAAAAACATCTACCGTGACATACTACCTCAGAATTTAAAAACTAGTGCAGAAACACTAAATATTAAACATGAGTTTGTGCTGCATCAGAATAACGACCCAAAACATACACCCCATATAGTCAAGGAATGGCACCTACACAACTGCTCAAAAGTGAGGAAAACTCACCCTCAGTTTCCAGACCTAAATGTAATCAAACATCTTTGGGCCAAATTGGCGGTGAAAATTAGACAGTAATCAATTTCCAACATAGATGACTAAAAAAAAGCACTGCAAGAGGAATGGGGCAAAATATCTCCTGATTACACCAAAAAAACTTGTGGAATCTTATCCAAATCGCTTAAATGAAGTAAGAAAACATAATGGTTTACCAACAAAGTACTAAGGTGCAACAAAATCAAAGACTGATTTCGTTTTTGTAAAGAAAAGATGACTGTATGGTTTTCACTTTGACATTGATTTGTTTAAATATTTAGAGTTCTTTCATCATTTTTATTTAATGATGATTTTAATTTGTTGCTTCAAATGTAAGCAAACATACATAACATCATCATTTAATTCAAAGTTATTTTTATTCGTTAAATTTAGATAATTAGCTGCATACACAGCTGTTAAATAAGCCACATTATATGACACCCATAAATTTGGGACCATGGGTTACTGCGTTCAATTACTTACAACAGTTCTACATTGTAGCCTACATGTTTGTCCTTTCTTCGTGTAGACTTCAAATTACAGAAACTTTCTAACGTAGGCCCTACTCACCTTGGCTAGAAGTTCACCTGCTGTCACCGTGTTATCGAGCAATGAATCCACGACGTGCAACGCCTTCGCTTCGCATTCTTTTTTCTTTTCGAAAGAAACTTTCAAAGCTGCCATTCTAAAAAAAATGAAATACCGTATCTGCCGTGTCAGTAACCTTACGTAATTTAATCTGCCAGCTATGTTTCATGCAACAGCCACAAGTTCATTCCTGCACGTACGACTTTTAGCATGAGAAAAATGCCAAATTATATAATCACTACTAACTTTTCAGGTGCTTTACGAGTTTGTTTAGTAGAACGCATATTGGACATCAACGTTTCAGCCATTTCTGAATTCTTGTGCTGCAGACGACTGCAGGCTGCAGCACCCTTTATGGCGACATCTAGAGGCATAATTCTGAACATTTCCCATTTTTGGGAAAACATATGCACAGTATTTTTAATAATAAGTATGTTTCATAGTTATTTTTATTATGAATTATTATAATTATGTATATGCTCATGTAGCAAACAAACAATCACATTGAAGACAATAGAAAACAGTTAATTTTCACTTTCAAAAACTCCAATTTCATAGTAAATTAGTTGAAATTTTTTGCTTCAATTTGATTATGAAATGCCCGTATGATTAATGACAGTTCATATGCACAATGCAATGCATGGACAATTGCATGTAGGCATATACACCTTGAATTCCGTGCAATTCAATACATTTTCCGTACTTGCCTATAATTTAATAAAAAATTTGAAAATATACATTTTTGATAACGTGTTTTAACTGCATTAATATTTGTTTATTGTTCACCAAAAGACGCTTGTATCTCGAGCAAAACGCCACGCATGATGTCACAGTGGTTAATGAATGAAATAAATAGCCTGACCCCATGAGATCAGAAATAAGGCTCTCTGGAAACATCTGGAAATTTAATCAATTAAATTACATTTTCACGTATTTACAAATAAGTCTCACAAAACTTCTTAAAGAGTTTTCTTTGTCAATGGAAATGTTGTGTTTAAAACAATGTGTAAAACAAATCTGAAGGCAGAAATAAATTTCAAAACATCAAGAAATCAGGATTCTTCTAACGACCCAGTTGCCCTATCTAGTGATTCTCCACTTTGTGAACAAGCTTCAAGAATATAATCGTACAGTTTCTGTTGAGGTTTACCCTTTTCAAAAGTACAATGATAAGTGAGCAGCAGCGCCCATAAAGTGCCTAAAAATAAGGAAAAAGAATGAAAAAAACGTCTTCACTAGTCTCATTTAAATTTCCGGATTGACAACTTACCAACAGATACATGCTTCTTAGTTAAAAGTGCGTGCATAGTATAGATGTCTTTGCTCAAACCGCTTTCATGAAACGAAAAGTAAAACACATCTCGGCCTGCTTCGGTTGCAGCGATGATCTGAAGAAGTGATTTGAGACGGGGATCACCCTTAAAGGCGCCACAACCCCAATTTCCGGTTGCAACTGCGCTACGGGATTCCGGTGGAATTTGTGGTGCATAAAATCCAGCAAATGCCTGCATCGAATACAGATACAAGGCAATAAAAGTTAATACAGAACTTCAATTGCAAAAATACAAAAAAAAACATTGATAATGGCACCTTCGTCACTTCCCTTTCCAGCCAACGAGGTTCATATTGCATTTCTTGTTTGAATTTAAATGGTTTGGCATCAAGGACAACCACTTCAGTGAACCTTCTTCCCCAGCTATCGAATGGCGTATCATCGTCAAAATCTCCGTCAAACGTAAATGTGTTGGCATAGCCAGTCGATTTGCTGACTCTTTCGGAGCCCGTGATGATCAATGCGTCCCGGCTGTCCAATCGTTCCGTAAACAACAAAGCTGCGATTAAATCCGGGCACGTGATGAACCTAATTTCTTCTTGGACACAGCCCCATCGGAGAACTCCACCTCCAACAAATTTATTTGCGAAGTCCATCTGTGGGATGTTGCGAAGAGTACACACGATTGTAAAAATTGATGCAAAATGTTATGCAACCGTGAAGAACATTTCACCCACCTGTAGCATGCCCACTCCGTCATCCTCGATAGTGCCACTGGATGATACACGAAGTTTACTAAGCGGCCGTTTGCACGAGTTCCAATCTGGCACGGCATTACAGCTGATGCATTTCCTTTCGAACGACACCACTCCACAGGGCTCTAACAAAACAAACATTGATTTCATTAGTAAACCTTACAAAAGCAAAAGCCGAAAACGTGTACATTACTACACAACAATTACCTTTTTCGGTTACTTTTCGAAAATAATGAAACAAGCACTTCAGCTTCTCAGTTTTCCTGGAAGGTACGTTGTTCTTCGTTCCAGCAAATAAGCCATTGAAGTTGATTTTTGGATAGTGGCAAAATTCAGTTTGTGCATTGTTGCTGTTACGCCTCGGAAATGTGCATAAGAATGCATTTGCCAACAAGCTCGAGATTTGCAGCTGGCTTAATGATATGGTGCAGTTGGTTCTGCACTTTAGTAATGGTATTGGTTCCGTGCATAAATAAGGCAACTGAAGAGCTAAACGAATAATGCGTGGTAACGTTTTCTGGAAAAACTCTTCGGTTTCTTCTGGCTTTAGGACCTGCATTAAAAGAAATAGATTTTACTCCTTCACTATCAAATGTTTCCTTTTCAACAGCTAACTATCAACATATCATGATAACAACACATAGTCGACAGGACTGTAAAGACCCCTATGTTTATAGCATTGTTTTCAATTTATACCCCATTTTGATTTCAATAGCAATTACGGTACTCCACTACTATTCATATTATGATAAAATGTAAAGCATATTGGTTTAGTGCTTACCTCATAAAAAAGGAGATGGAGAGCAGAAAAATCCCATCGCTCTTTATACCGGCCATTGTAGCTTAAAATGGCCTTCTCCAGCTCGTATGATGAAGTTATTTTTTCTGACAAAACTCTTCGAATTAAATCCCAACGGCTGATCAAAGACTGTGTTCCGTCACTCTAGAAATAAGAACTCATATCAGTTACTAAGATTCTTACACGAAGGTATTTTGACTAACAAGTAACGTTGCATATCAAATAAAACAATAGTCATGAAATAAGGTCCTGCAAGGCTGCAAGTATTGTTGAGAGGAAGAAAGTGTTGACCTATTTATTAAATGTAGTATTTCAAATATAGAATTTTTCTTTTAGAATTATCTATGCCAAAGCTTGATTCCTGTAGATTTTCAAACTTCTCAACTAGAATACTGGTCAAGGAAATTCAGGAATAGCTAGAATTTTGCTTGTTGGTTATTTATTGAAGGTTGTTTAATGATTATCACATTCATAAGCCAAATGAAGTCGAGGAAGTGGAAAAAGGGGAAGAACTCTGTTCTGGCTCCAAAGTGCAAAGCATTGCAACTAAGACAGTTTGGTATCATACCTTTTCAATTGGATATTTACTCTCCGGGGAGCATGGCATCCGCACAAAACCATCTTCCCATTTATCAACGTAAATATCTGACAATGGCTTCGGTGGTTTATCAAATATGCCGTCAACCTAAAACACGATATTGAACACATAAAGAGGAATTAAAATACTGAAGTTACTAATTTAATGTTACTTTCCTATCTCGGGCATATATTTCGTAGAAATGAAAAAGCAGTTTTAAAAATTGATGCAGTAACCCCAAATAATATAACTAGTGTATGGTAATTATAATTATGAAATTATTAATGCAAACATATACATCACATATTTATAAAACATTATTTCATAAAAAACTACACGTAGCCTACTACATAAAAATAGGGTCATGATTTCCAATTTTTGTGTGGGTTTATTTTATTAAGAGGCACGAAATTTCAATCCAGTATATCTTTTTATAGTCAATAAAACTCTCTAGTTCATCCATTACCCGGTTAAATTTTTTAATCACAAACATTAGTCAACGACAATATGTACAACACTATGTGCATGTGTATTGGCATATTACACCATGACAAGAATTTCACCATGGTAGAAAGAAATTATTCAAACTTCCAGAAAATAAAAGTAATAAGTACATGTAGAATGCCAAATGAGCATACCTTGAACAGGACGTGATGGTTCACGCTTGATGTTAATAAAGGCAAAGAATGTGCACATTGTGGAGTTCGTTTGAGTTCAGAAATATCAACGCCCTAAAATTAAAAAAAGATCATTATATTTGCATATGCTAACTGCTGGAAACGCACCACGTTAATTCAGAAAAAAACCAGTTCCATACCAAAGGATCGTCCACTTCCGACATGGTAGCTTCAAGGGTGTAATCCTCTGTGTCTGCTGAACTATTACTCACTACAGCCCTTAAATAATCAAGTAAATCGGAATTATCAGCAGCGTAACATGGTGCAACACACCGATAAAACCTCAGAATGTGTACTACGTACTCCTCCATTTCGACTTTCTTGAGTTCCAGGAAGCTAGGATGTTGCCTACATTCATTGGCTGCGTTCAAAATGATATCACTCATTAAATTTCAAAACATTGCGACTTGTTATGTCATATGCAACAGTAAAAACTAGCACAACGTTATGTCACTCTTGCAACATGGTACCGGTATACATAGTTCTCTATTCATCAGGTGGCCACAGGAAAGCTCAAATTTGTGTGAATTCCACAAATTATAGCGTGCAAATCACTTTCAGACCAATCAGATTCGTTACATGTCAGTCTCGAAATTCGAAATTATATTCCAAAACGAAGGCCTAGTTACAGCAAATTTAACACTATAGAATTGCAAACGTATTTGATTCTAAATAAATTTCACGTCATGGATCCATGAATACACGTATTAGCAACGAACACATTTCAAGTTCGAAAGGACATGCCATAGCTGTCTAATTGCAGAAGCTATCAGAATATGACAATCCTATTTATACGTTCGAAAATGTGAACACTACAGATATTATTAAAACTGAATTTCAGTTACACATACGTTTATCAGTCTCTCTGGTAGTTCTCTGATGTTGGAAGGAATCGGTTATCAGTCCTTGTTTGAAACGTTTCTTGGGAGCTGCCCCAGTATCCTCCTCACTCATCCTAAAATGCCGAAGGTTCCCAGGGTAACGAGGGCCGCGCATAAATTTCGACCAGCTTTATATTTATGATCGCTATTGTAGCTACAACTTCGCAATAACGTTTAAATAAACGTGATAATGAACTGCGATAATAACCGGTATTATCAATATAACAATGTCGAATATTGGTGAATCTGGTTTGGAAAGAAATACCATTTACCATTCTTTATGGTCGTTCCCTCATGTCCCCTCATGTTAGGCGAAATCCTTGGCTATATTCTGCCTCTTGTTTGAAAGACAAGTATGTAAAAAAATGAGCAGAAAAATTACCTCATTCGCGATTTGGATGCTATGGATTACTCTCCAGTCGCCGCCTGTACATTTTGCGCTGGATCGATTTCACGGTAAGTGGAATAGAAAGTTAATTATTTGGGGCGACCATCGATCTTCACTCTCACTCTCTTCATCAACATGAACTTCACGGAACAATCGGCGTCTTGAAACTCTTTCCGGGGACATTTTTAACTCTATCACAGCGAGGTTGATGCAATGATTAATCCATGTCTTTCATAACTATTAATCCGCATCGATTGACCCCTTTGACACCGACTTGAAAGGGACCTTGCTCCCAAGACCCATGTGGCTTCATCAATACAGGACGCCACAAAAGTGAAGTTAGTAACATGCTGCCCATTTGTCAGTAATGTCAGTAATTTGATTTGGTAATGGCACATTCGACAGTTTTTAAACATTTTTCTATCTGTTATTTTATTATTATTTGTAAGTTTTTGTGGGTCAGAATAGATGTACTTTTAAACAAACAACTTGCAATTGAATCACAATTAAAAAAGCTTATACGTTCAGATGATAATGTAATATTCCGTAGCTCCAAACTAACGTATATTTTTATGTAAAAATTAAAATTTCTTCCGATTATCTTATTTAATAAAGAACTTAAATGAAGATAATGTCAAATAATTGGGGAAATAGAAACTTGTTTCTTTTCATATTAATGTGATATACTCTATATATTTTTCAAATAAATAAATTGTAAAATTTTAACAAGAAACTTGTTTCTTTTCATATTAATGTGATATACTCTATATATTTTCCAAATAAATAAATTGCAAAATTTTAACAAGTGCCAATATATGTCAAACCAGTCGAGGCCAAAACTATTTTTTTCCAGTATACTCATACAGTTGTTTCAATCGGAGGGTCGGAGGCAGGGGGAAAGTTTTTCGCCTCCTTATCACAAAAATATTAAAAGATAACAAATAAATGTGTTTTAATTGCCAACATAGAAGACGAGTTTCATCTTTTTTTATCAACGTTATGATTTTAAATACACTTATTAATAGTCAAGGACACGATAGGCGATAGTTTTATAAAACCTTTAAGGAGTTACGTTAATATTCCCATTAGAAATTGGTTCAGAAACATTCATTTAAGAGACTTCGTACGCGAATATGTTATAAAAAACTAGATCTTTGAATTTTCGCCCTCAGTTTTAGAAACTTTTCATTTTTTGGTAAAGTTTTTGAAATACATGTACTAGATCACAACTGCATGTTCCGTTGACTTCTAAACAACAATTGGAACTCAATTAAACTCATCAGTCTTAACACAACAATTTCAGGAATTCAGGAAAGTTTGGTTATTCATCTTGCTAATACCTGTAAATAAAATATAAATAAGGGCAAAATAACTCAGAAATATTAAAACTTATCTAACATTGAAATGTTGTGTTACATGTAGGAACAGTGTGAGCTCCCTTAAAAGTTCCTACATGTATATAGTTGAATCAGATAATTGTTCGTCACCCACCCACGCCAGGGGGAGACATGTTCAGAAAAGGTTCTGTTTAGTGCAACTTTTTTGACATTTTTAAATAGATAAATAGTAGGGTCATTGTGATTGTTTTGAACGGATGGAAAAGGAAGTCATTCTTGAATTTGGTTTACCATGTCAAGGGATAATAAACGACATCTGGATGCTATAAGACACTTAGCGCCCACAAATGTTATGGCGGAATGCAGACTGGCTTTCAGCCAATTTAAAATAAAAGCGACTTAGTCATGGTTTTGGCTTGTAAATACAAAGGTTCATTGCCCTACAAGGAAAAGGTCCTAGACTCGGAAAAAACCTCGAGTACCATTATTATATTTCAGTATGACACTGATTTACCCTGCTTACAATTACAATTTACAACCATATGCTGTAGACATGTGCGCAGCATTTAAGAACGGGGGGTGAGGGACTGGGGGTGGGTGAAATCAAATATTCATTTTGTCATGTTCAGCTAATGAATATATTCAACTAATGAAGGGAACGGAGTAGGTGAATTTGTTTAACTCCATGTACATGTAATCACAAATAATGCATTTTGCGAACTTTTTTTTCTTCCAAAAACAAAGTATACCTTTGTTTAACAAAGGTTAAATGAAAGGTTAGCTAACCTGGGGTTAACTATAACCACAAATTAACCTAAGGCTTAATAGATTTTTGTTGCACTATTTTATAGGGATTTTTAACCCATGGTATAGTAAACATGGAAATTGTGTATTGCCGCTAGGAATTTTGGGAAAATTACAATAAATTACAAACCTTAGGTTAACCCTGCCTATTAGCTGAATTAAGGTTAACCCGTGGTTAACTGATAACCAGCTGTGGTACAATACTTTTCTTTAGTTAACTAGAGGTTAACCTAGGGTTTGGCTTAACTTCTAAATCAATTTTTGTAAATTAAAAATATTGTCTAACATTCATTAATGATGATTCTGATTCCTGCCTTATTATTACGCTCTTAATCTGGTAGATCTGGTAGCTTGCCAAAACAAGGCTTACTATTATCTTTGTAAAGAGATTTCGCCGAAAGTGCGTTAGTATTCAGCTATTTCTGATCTAGTTTTCTACAAAATGTCGTTTATTTGTAAACAATAAAATAAAGTTGAAAAAGGGAACTTAATGCAACTCGATGGCTTTGGACTATCTATGCGAATTCTGGAAATAGTTTTCCTTGCAATGCATCCCGCGAAGGAGCTTTTCAAATTTATTTAATTTTTTTATAAATAAACCCGACATTTTAAAATTATAAAAAAATGACGCAGATCCTAGACTAGAGGATTGCCAATTCTACACGGGAAAAAATCAATTTAGCAATGTACACAAGTATTTGAAGCAAAAATGTCCTTTTGGGTCAGGGGCCATCCACAAAGGACGTCCTAGAATTTTCATAATTTTTAAATTCCCCCCTCTCTCCTTGTCCGGTTGTTATTAATCCCCTCTCCCCTCCCCTCTCTCCTGTCCGATTAGAAAAAAAATGCTTTCACATTGGAAAAAAACGCAATAATTTATTTCAAGTTAATTTATAAGCATCGGATTGATAGTGATACCTATCATAAACAGTCAGCAGTAAAACAAAATACGTATTCATTTTTCAGTTTTAAATCACTTTTACCCAGTTTTAAGTCCTTTATTTCTGTATTAAATTCGAAAATTCCAGCAGACAATCCGGACGTCCTATTTCCTTGAACGCCCTTCCCCTGCCCGGTTTTCGCAAACCCCTCCCCCTTCCTTCTCCGGGCGTCCTTTATGGATGACCCCTCATGCCTTGGGTCCCAAGGCTTAACAGTTAATGGCAGTC
This sequence comes from Rossiulus vilnensis, assembly GCA_034700785.1. Taxonomy (NCBI): domain Eukaryota; kingdom Metazoa; phylum Arthropoda; class Diplopoda; order Julida; family Julidae; genus Rossiulus; species Rossiulus vilnensis. Next base: position 17,155 of record JAQIXS010001198.1, on the reverse strand, counting down.
ATCTTTTTATATTTTTATACATCTTCCCAGGGCCGATCGTAGAGTTTCCTTACCAGCAGACAGTGGTGACAGAGGGCCAGCATTTCATTGCCATCCCAGTGGTCAGGAGGAGGGACCTGACGTCCAGCGTGTCCGTTTCGTGCACAACTCAATCCCTCTCTGCCAAAGCCGGCCAAGACTACGAGGAGAGGGCTGCGGAGGACTCGAAAGCCGTGGTCACATTCGCCCCTGGAGAGAGCAGCAAGCCTTGCCGCATCTTGCTCATTGACGACACCGTGCTGGAGGCCGACAAGAGCTTTGTGGTGAGTTTGAGCCACGCGAAGGGCAGTGACCATGCCGTCCCTGTCCTCGGCACCAATCGCACGGTGACCGTAACGATAGTCGACGAAGAGGACATTCCGGCGGTGCAGCTCGAGCGTGGCACATACACCGTCCAAGAGCCGCCTTCGACCGACCTAGTAGCAGTGGTGGAAGTCAAGGTGGTAAGGCTAGGCGACACCAGCGGCGCATCCACGGTGAGGGTGAGTACCAGAGATGGCCTGGCGGTGGCCGGAACTGACTTCCACCCCAAGAGCGAGGTCCTCACCTTCGAGCCTGGCGTGGCCAGCCGGACGTTCCAGGTGGAGGTTCTGCACGGGGGTAAGAGCACGTGGTCTAGGACGTTCGCAGTGGACCTTTTCCCGATAAACCAGCTGGTGCCGGTGACTTTGGGAGCAATCCGAACGGCTTCCATCACCATTGTCGGTGCCGGAGATGGCAGCCCCATTGTGCCGATGGCACCTGTAGTAGTCTCCCTCATGGATTTGGACAACGCTGATGCAGCTGCAGGGGCAAAACCCCCGCCCGGATATCCGCTTGTCTGCGTTTCTCCCTGCGACCCTAGGTTGCCAACGCGCTTGGCCCCGAAGGACCCGTGCCGGACTCGTGAAGGACTCAGAAGCAACGAAACAGGCTACATGTGGGAGGTTGCTTCCACCCCAAATGCAGCTTTTAAGCCGCTCGTGGCATCCACGCTGTTTGCGAGGGTGGACACCATGACACTTGACAGCATTTTTTTCAGAGCCGGGTTCTTGGTGCGCTGCGCGGCGTGGCCGAAGCACGGAGAAGAGATGGGCGTCCCCGTCCGAAGCGAAGCTGTGACCGTGGGAGGGGATTCTAGTAAGTTCCTGCTACCCAGTCGATTGCTCGAGGAATGTCAGTAATCGAGACGCTGGTGCTTAAAATATCATGGACATTGCCTCTGGAATCTGCAATAATAAAGCTGGAATTCCAATTCATTTTTCGGTAGCATTTATAATAGTTGAAAATGCAAAGAAATCAGAATTAATGTACATGTACTGCTTTTTTCAAATATCAGAATTTTTGAAAAACTTTATTTTGAAATCTGTTTTCCAATTCTCAAAAGTGCTTCGATATTTTTAAATGCTCTTTAAACAGAGTTTGCCCTAGATCCAGCAATAGCAATATACGTGACCATGCTTTTTCCAAAAAGCACATGCTGCTCCAAATTTGTTAGTGTTACACTTGGAAATGTGATAGCATCCAGAGTAAGTCGGGTAAAATGGGGCTTTTTTCGAATGTTTTTCCACTGATCTTAGTATAGCGTGGAACACTTGGCAATGCTTAAGGAACTTAAAAAAGTTAAAGACTTGAAAAAAATTCGATTCCTGCGTGTATTAATTTGAATTTAGTTTTTTCTGATTTGCTCTGTATGACGAAATTTTGTGTTGTTTGACAGTTCTCCTGCTGTCAAATAAACATTTTTGAGAAAACTGCACATCAAACATCGTAGATATTTCTGATTTTTGTTTTTGTAAAATGGCACTTACAGATTACAGTACGTGCTGATTGATCACGACAAACATGGGAACGACAATTTTTAAGATTATTTTCTTTATTATCCAGATCTTATCCAGTTAAATTAATATTCTGCATAGCGTCCGTTTCGTTTTACTTGTTTGTATTGTTACTCTTTAAGTTAAGATGTCTGTAGAAAAACAATCCTAGAAGTTGAAAACCAATTCTAGGATAACAGTCTGGAGTTGATAAATCCAGAAAGTGCAAGTGAAATAGAAAGTATAATTTCTCGCTATAAGTGAACCATAAAACATTTTCCACCAAACAGTCTGCCGCACCGCTGCCTTTCCGGAATTTCCTGTCGGGCTGCAGTCCCAGTCCTTTATCGCAACCCTAAAATACGTACCCTCGCAAGACAAGGTGCACTCCAACCGCCTGCACATCCACGTGCAAATCCCCCACGAAGACGGAATGCTGCCTCTAATCTCCACCCACGCACTTCATAACGCCAACCTGCTGCTCACCAACCCCATTTACAGCCAGCAGCACGTCTGTTCCAATCTCAACGTGCCAAATGACTCTGCTGTGGGCAGCTCTGGTTTTCTGGATAAACTAGGTTGGTCAAAACCGATGAAAACACCAAAGTTTTAATTTTAATAAAACCGAAATGTTAAATTGTACGGCCGCAGATCAATCTCAGGATGTCTCGATAGACCAAGGATTTCCACATCAGTTCAACGAGGCACTGAGAGGAAGCCAAACGGTGCTGTTCTACAAACACCTGAACCTCAAGAAATGCATTTGGAGTTTCGACGCTTGGTACCACATGGCGGAGTTGGTGGACCTTTGCGGAGGCTACGTTCTCACCGACTCACAGGTAAGTTCGACTTTGGTTTGACATTCGTATTCCTGGTTTCAATTCAAAATGCGAAACTATTTTCAGGTCAGAACTTTAACCAAGAGTTCCATGACTGTGAGGGTACCCCTTTACGTCTCGTACGTTACGACAGCTCCCCTCTCGGGCTGGACTACTGTAGAGCGCCACACAGAAATGGATTTCACGTTTTCTTATCACTCACTGCTCTGGCAAGCTGGAGTGGAATTAAATCACTCTCTGGAGGCTCAGTTACAAATTCTTCGGCTTTCCTTGAGCAGCAACGGCCAGCTGATCCTTCATTTTCAGACCAAAGCCATGTTTAGAGGTCCTTATAAATCTTTCGGACATCGGGTATTGACTTTCTGGCACGTGTTATGACACTTGCATTTGTTTCTTGCGATCAATTTAGGTTTATTTGTAACTCGGCACTACACGATGCCAAACGAGGAGAGCCAGTTGATCCCACCTGGTCATCTAACGCTGACATTTGCACTTAGTCTGTTATGGTCAGCAGAAACCTTTGATGGCCCAACGCAAACGTGGAGAGCCATCAGTGATTACAGTCTGAAGGTAGGACGGTGAAGTTGTATCACCAGTATTACTTTATTTTTTAATTAATAAAAAAAATGTTCCTAATAAGATTATGCATAAATGTGTTACCAACTATTCTCCATTTCGATATGCTTATATTTCTCATAAATTCCAGAATTCCCACAAGTAAATTCCCATAAACCATCAACAAAGAACCGTTCTATAAAATAATGTTTAAATTACTGGATGTGTTTTAATATTAACCAATGTCATCTTCTTTAAAATAGGATTACACAGGAAAATACATCCTTCAACTGATTCCTTGCACTGTTCTCCCAACCCAAACTTACACTTTCACCAGCAATCAAGAACACGCTCTGCCCTGCACAGTTCATCCACCGCAGAAGTAAGCTGCCAGGATGCTCAAAATTACTGCACGCAATTAATTTTGCTATTTAAATTGACCGGTGTTTAGAAATGCTGCGATCAAAATGTGACATTCCGTAAAAGATGACAAGCTTTGCATTTGGGGCATTTGGCACCAGTACCGATTTCTGTGTCTAATCTCACTTAATTTGACTGTTTTGGAATTCCAGATTCGTCATCCCCATAACCTTCCAGCAAACCAGCAGACCAGCTCCAGTGACGTACTCGCTAAACACCGAGTTTCACCTGCTGAATAATGAGAACATTTTCCTTTCCGACCCCCGCTATCTCGAACATCCTCTGCTGGACACAGACTACAATGTGGCATTCTCAAAAGGTTTGCATCAGGAACATTCATATTTTCCACCCTTAGTTTGACATTGGCGTTTACCAATCACTGATTTCCACAGGGCAAAAAGTGTATGGGAGAGTTTGGTGGCATCCTAGTCAAGACCTAGCCTCTGCCTATCAGCTTCTCATCGACAAAGTGTTCTTGTGTGCTGGGCTACACGACTACATTCCCATGTACGATCCTAGTGGCGAGGTGTACGGCAAAGGGCCTCAGTTTGGCTGCCTTCGACCTAACAAACAACTGAAACACCGCATTGTAGTCTTGGTAAGTTGGGGATGTTTAGGTAGGAAGAATATCCCAGTAACTTTCTTATAACTGACCCATTAATACTTGCAGGACCGTAGTAATTACCGAGAAGCAGATAAACCCAACGACAATTTGCTGAATCTGAATGCAATGTTTGCAAAAGATAATTCAGCTTACTCTCTGCTGAAGTCAGCAAGTGGCATGGATGGATTTATTTTCGATGTCGATGGGCTTTACAAGGTCAAATACTTGCGTAGGATCTTGATAGATTTACAGTGTAACCTGGCTATAGTGACCACCCTAGAACCGAACAAAATCAGGCACCTTAGTCGGATAGTCAATGTATCGAAAAAATGTAAAAAAATAGAAAATATAACTTCCTATCTCCCCCCCAACTCTTACACCTAAAACAAAGTTAATTATCATCACTTTCATTTAAAAACTACATGTACGTGTATTTATGCACAAAAAACCCTTCAGCGGTCAATATACGGAGAGTTGCTATAGAACGGAGGGACCCTCAAAAAGTGGTCAATGGCCAAAGTAGGCAAGCGGTCAATATATCGAAAAAATAAACATTAGCAGTTATAGGGTTTTTCAAGAGACCCAAAAAATATGTCAGTGTAAGCAGGTGGTCAATTTGCCAGGTTTCACTATATTTAAAACTATGAAACTGCATTGCAAGTTGGCAACCAATGGTGAACGATTTATTTTATAGATTGATGCTGTCCGAACTTGGTTTGTCCAGGTTTTGTATTCGATTGAACTAGCCGAGAGTAGCAAAAGACTGAAGCGTGCGACTCTCGACGGATGGTCGTACTCGGAAAATGGAACAAACGTGAAGCCTCTGTCACTGATTGTTGCAAAAGATTCTGAAGAATCTAGCAGACTGCATACCACGATTACCTTGATCATCATTGCCATTTCACTGGTTTTAACCTCAGCTGGGCTTTTCATACGCTATTATCACAAGCAACGTCAATGCCACACAAGCAACCAGAACCAAAGAAACCCGGTGCAGCGCCTTCTCGCTAAAGCCCAAAGAAACGTTCTGGTCGAAAACACTGTTGCAAACCAGCACTGTACAGTCAGGTTTCAGAACATACCAGCCATGTCACGTCCGACTGAAAAAGCAACAGATATGACCGAAGTCTGAAAAGTGCCAGTAAATTGATGAAGAGTCGCGATGGAGAACTGTGACGGATGCATTTTCTAAAAAGCCAAGATCTTGTCATCGAGTGAAGACATTCGTCGGAAATGTAAACATCCTGCATGTTGAGTACATTATCGAGATGTTTTTTTATGCAATAAATTTCGCCTATGGCGATAGAAAATCACTAAAATGCTTCCTCCCCCAAGGAGTTCGCAAACAATGCCAGGTAATTATTCTGTAAAAAATTGTAGGTGTAAAAATAATGAAGCTCACCTTGATTTCCTACGAATTTAATTTCGCTTTACTAGTATCACACCTTCTGTGAGGAAATCCATATTCTGGTTCCTGGAATTTGTCCATTGGATGTAGTTAATGAACAAAACTAGTAACTGTGCTGTTGAGCATGATATCTTTCGCTTCTCCTCTTGCCAACAGCTTTTCGGGCACTTTCTTAAAAAAATAATGGGGGAAACAGTCTGAGAAATTTCATTATAAATAGCTCGTTCCTTCGGCATCACTACCCCTGGCACAAACCATGACAGCACAAGTCCATCACACCTAACCTAACTGATTGCTTCGGTTAGGTTGGGATAGGTCTTGCGCTGACATGGTTCATGCCGTCGAGACATGGAACCTGTTCCTTTACAGAACTTTCCACTGGTTCCACTTTTTGTTCTGGACTCTGAGAGCACATCCTACAATCGTGCAAAAGTCAGTGTCACAACACCAAGGCAAAGTTCAACTAAACGGAATTTAATCCTCCAATGACGAAAGCACGTGTGTACAATGCGTTGGATTCATCAATAAATGGGTGCTACCTGATAAGATACCAGGAACGAGTTCCGTAAGACGACACCAGACTCGATCGTTGCGAAGAAATGCTTTAATGTCCCATTTCTGATACATCCAAAAAGGTGAAAAGCCGAAGGCGCTCTAGGTTTGCCCTAGGGCCACAGAGCCAAACGCAGACCCCTTCGGCTTACAACAGGGAAGTTACACTAGAATGGATGCCATTGACAATTAAATTCCAGCACAACGATAAAATATGGCATGACAGGTCAACTATGAGCGGCTGCTGGGACAGAATAGCGGGGAACGGGGTGGGAAGCGAGAACAATAGAAGGCGGGGGCAAAGGAAATATACAATGATGAACCAGTTCAGAATAGTAGCGTAGAGATTTAGTATTGTTACACGACGTGTGCAGAGGCTTAGAAGCTCGTAAAATACTCGTGAAACTATGTAAGAATGTAACTGAACGATGAAAAGAATCTTGTTTCCTGAAGGCGCAACGTCTCCATCGATCAACGCTAAAAAAGCTCCCCGAACAACTTGAAAAACTAACGAAAGAATAGAATATGTGTATATATAATATGTATATGTAATAATATTAATAATGGGAGCTCATCCTCTCTTAGTTAAAAATGTCGTTATCATGTCAAAGAAGCCTAGGGTTAAATATGACAGAAGCAGTCGTCCGCACCCGCGATGGTCCTAATTCCGCTAGAATGTCTCTTCGGGAAAGCATTTGAAAGCGAGGCGTTTCACTCGCTATTTAACTGTCCTGGTGATGATGGTGCTGACTGTCGTCGTCGTCGTCTTCCTCCACTTCCACTATCTGCTTGGAGGCCGCTTGCATGCTCTGACGCAGTTGCTCGATGTCGGGATGGTCTACGTAAGAGTCGTCCGTCTCGACCACCACAATGTCTTCGCCGTTGGGTCCGCGGACCGTTCGATGGACCTCGTGACTTACAATCCTGAAAGAAGCAAGAAACGAAAACTTAATTCTCAGTTCTCAGATGGGAAGCGATATTCCCCCGCAAGGAAAAATTCCGAAAGCTACCCCTGATGTGCCAAACCATAACGTCGCAAGTGCCCGACCCCAGACCCTTTCATTTGGAACCATTCCACACATGATATAGTGATGAGGAAGCGATTGGTACTTCCCTTTAGGCCTTGTGGTGTGAAACTTGATGGTGAAACAAGTAATCAATACCTTAAGCACATGCTCTAACTAGATATTTCACAATGGAAGTTATTTACATCCACTGGATTGAGTTTTACATTTTCTATTTATTTTTTTGAACGCTGCCCAAAGTTAATAGAATGCAAGTTCAAAAACATATTCGAAATCGTTTCAGCAATTAACAAACAAACTTTTTCTCTACTTTTCCTGCACACCAGGTAGTAACGATGGTGAATCATTTATGACAGTAAAATAAACGGATCCGTAAAAACATTTTTAAACATGCACGGAATAAATACGAAATTAAAAATCGAAAAATAGCTAGTTAACATCTCGTTTTTAATCAGTGCTAATCGGATTTTATGGCTTCCGAGCAGCCCAATAGACCTCAACGCTCTTCCCCTTCTTATCATGAGGCCTTCTCAATGTTCATCTGCTTGATACCTCGGTTTAACCTAATATCGGATAACCGGTCCTCGGATAATCGAGCCTTCATTGCATTTCATTACAACACGTCATTGGTCACAAGATATGCTTTCAGTTTGTGCTGAGCTTAGTCCAAAAAAGAGCATTTAACCAATTTTCAAGGCAGGCTAAGTGCAATAATACATTTGGCCAACAAACCTTGTGGCTGTGGCCGTCGCGGGGGGCAACTCCTCGTCTTCCTCTTCCACTCCATAATCGCCTTCTGCGAAGAGAAAATTGTAGAAAAAATAATTAGTTGGGTGAAGAGGCCGAGTGTGCACTCTCATGACATGCAGGATTTCGTGCAAATGCATCTTAGTGGGAAAAAGGAATGTTTATTTCCCACGAAGTGCCCATGCGATGTTGCCCGGCTTCCGGGAACACACCCCGAGCGAGAACGAAAATTGGATGCATAAAAACCTTCTGAATAAAATTCAGCCCTTCTCTGGGGGTCCCAGGATTCAGTTTCTAGCTCCTCTATTTCTGAAAATAAAATTCGTTTCGGTCACATGGGTGTTTCTACAACAGTCAAACGACAACTGGCTTGGTTAGTGAAAACAATGCTGCGCTAAAAAAGGAAATCAAAATTAAGCACCCGAGTGTTAACAGTGCAACGACACAAAGCAATCCAACACCCAGTGCAGCCCCAAAAACGCAAAATAAAAAGATAATGAAAACATTAGTGGAATTCTTCTCGTACCGAACTGGTCAACAAAAGCTGTTAGTGTCAGGTGGAAAGCGCGCGTTGGATTAAACTCATTTCCATCACCAACCCAACTGGAATATCCAATTTTCATTGAACACCGGGTCAAGAAACCAGCAGCATTTGTTAACAGTTTACAAGGTGTAAAAGCTTCTACCCAGCATTCCAAAAATCCATGACCGATATGTTAATACATCACCGTGAAAATGTTACGAATATGCGAAAAAAAAAACAACAACAAACCGAAGATGGCAATGTTTAAACACTACATCGAATTTGCAATTTTGCGTCTACATCTGACTAAATAAAAGCAGGATAGGTGCACTTTTGGGGGAAACGTTTAATAACACCTGTTAATGGATAGGAAAGATATCAGTGGGTCTGACATTTTGTGTTACGATTAGCTATAATTCATTCACCAAACTGGCAACTAACAATTTTTTTTCAAAGAGATTACATAAGTACAAAAATGCAAGCACAAAAATATCCGAACACCTTCAACAATTAGCAAGTGTTGGTCTTTCTACATTAAAAAAGCTATTGTATGTCAAGAAGTTTTTTCCGGTATCATGCGAAGTTACAAATAAATTCCTCATCAACAAGGGCCTATACTCCCTATCCTCGCACCCTTTTCTCAATCTAGTACGTCTCACCAAGGTGGACGATATATCACCCAGACAACACAAAAACACAGAAAAATTAATCGTTCTAAATGATGTAAGTACAGTAGCATCTAGCCCACCATGCACGGGGCATGCATGGGCCAATCATCGACTTATACAAATGTTACAAAAATGCTGATACCAGACGAAGAAGGAAAGACAGCTCTCTGTAAACGCTATAAGCAAAGAGCTGCACTGAGAAAGGGCAAAACAAAGGTTAAGGTTCAAGCTGTATATAACCTCCCATCAGCTGTGTGTGGCGAAATGTTAATACCTACGCTGTACTTGTTACCTTCACATGCTGATACGTTCACGAGCAAATAAAACTGAGAGAAAATTAGTAAATTAGGCGAGCGTTTAACTGAAGACTCATTCCATGCTAGAAAACACAACTAAACGGTGTTTGAGGACGAAATATCGTTCTGTACACGAGGGCTGTATCAAGGTTATCAAATCGAGTTTTCGAATTTCAATTACCGAGATAGAGATGACAACTAGACGTGGTGCATTTCACGCACTATAGACGAGCGCCACTGTTGAATATGTTTTTTGATATAGGCAGACCTGGATCTCAATGCAAAAACTAGTTAATATTTTTTCTTAGATGGTGGTCGTGAATTAAACCAACTGAGTCAGAAGAGTTACCCTAAAAAGTTGCCCTAAAAGTGAAAATATGGTAAATCTGATTGATCATAGTGTTTTGTATAGAAGGTGATGAACGAGGAATCCAATGTCTTCCCTTAAATTAACAATGAACAATTTAGTCATCGAAAATGAGCAGAAACTCCGATATTGTTCGGCTTCCCTACAAAGCATCCATGACTCTGCCAGGTTTCAATATTGAGAGAAAAAACTGACTTAACTGAGACGACCATCTTTTCAGAATGCTGTCTCTCCCTCGCTATACAGTATCTTTATCACATTTACCATATTTCCACTTTTAAGCATCTCTTAGTGGGGAGGGGTGAAACTAATCAAACTGGCCCTGCATAATTTCGGAAGTCGGCTATTAAAAAATGGGACATTTTACTTTACCCCTGGTTTTATTAACATTCATGGCGGCTCATTTCCGGAATTTATAAATCGGTAAGCTTTTTACAGGCACATGATTTGTTTTTATCCTAATATAATTTTTTTTTCTAAAATATTATTTGGCGGTTTCCTGTCTTGTTCTTGGAAACGCTCCAGTGTGGGCCATCGCCTGCGTGCGGTCAAACACCACGTCAAGGGCCGCGGTAAGGGGCATGCCAGACGGTGGAAATTAGGGCGCGAGAATCAGGAAACTCAATGCGTGTGGGGAACAAAAAAAAAACACAGATTCCAAAAAATGGTCAAGCGCTTGCAAAGAAAGGTGGGACAATGAATAGCACACATACACCAGTTAGTGGTTTAGTCTACCTGGCCGGTGAGGTCCTACGGATGCACCGTGGGCAGAGGATTCGGCCTCCGGGCCGCAGTAACAATCCTCAGAGTGCGAGGAGGAAGACACCGTGGGGGAGGAGGGGGGCGATTCCCTGAGCAGGGGGGACTTCCGGGGGGACCCAAAGTCGGGGAGGGGACTGGAGCCCTTCGCGACGCTCTTGCGGGCGTGGGAGGGGGGAACGTCCGTGGCAGTCTCCGTCTTGGTGCTGACCACGTGCTTGATCACCTTCATGGCGTTGCCCTGCGGGTCTCGGGTGAAGGTCTCCTCGGCCACTCGGCCGGGCTCGAAGCCCTCGATCGTCTGCAGCAGGAAGGCCTCCATCTGGCGCTGGGCGTCGGGGCCGGAAAAGGCGACGGAGTCGACGCCGGGCGGGGCGCTCCTCTTGCGGACGACCCTGCGCACGTTGCCGAACTCGTCCGTGGTCTCGAACGACTCCGTCTCGGCCTCCTCGGCGGGGAGGCCTTCGACGAATGCAGAGCTAAAGTCGGGCATCTCGGCACTGGCCTGGCTGAGGTACTCCTGGATCTTGCGCTCGGCCTCGGGGCCAGTGAAGCTCACGGTGGTCACCTTGGGCTGCATGATGAGCCTGTGCTGAACGGTGCGCGTCACGTGCACGTTGCCCAGCTCGTCGGTAGTCTCCATCTCAACGACGTCGTCGCCGGGCTGGAAGCGGGCGATGAACTCCTTCATCTTCTCCTCGGCGTCGGGTCCAGCGAACGTAACGGTGCGCACCTCGGGCTCGAGCATCACGGAGCGGTGGATGGTGCGGGCGAAGGGGTCCTCCCGGACGTTGCCTTCCGCGTCGGTCGCCCTCTGGAAGGCGGCCAGCTCGGTCTGCAGGTTGCCCTCGGCGTCCACGAACTGGCCGAGCGGGGCCTGCTCGATGTACACCTGGCGCGGCTCGGGCTCGCCGCCCTGGTAACCGTGGTCGAACGTGTCCGTGCTGGACACCATGGTTGACTCCTCGCCGGACGTCTGCATGCTGGTGAAGCTGGACGACATGATAGAGTCCGTCTCGTACTGGTAGGTGGCGTGCGTGGCGGTGGAGCTGCTGGGCTCAAGCGAGTCGGTGCTGGAGGCCATGGTGTCGGCCCCCTTCGAGGCCTTGGCCGCGCCGCCTCCCAGCGAGTCCCGGTCGAACTCGCGGCCGGCGGCGCCCGTCTCGGCCTCGTGCAGCGAGTCCGAATCGCAGTCGTCCTTGGCGTCGCCCGAGTCCTCGTGTAGGGAGTCGCGGTCGCAGTCCCGCGTCTTTTGGGCGGAGGAAGCGGCGGAAACGGCCATCTGAATAGGCAGGTTGGCCTCTCCGTCCAGAGAATCTGTGTCTTCCTCGCCGGGTGAGGGCGTCTTGTCGACCAGGCTGCTCTCGGTGGCGTCGCCGCTCTCGGTGGAGCCCGACCCGGTCTTGGTCTGCTCGGGCTGGAGGGGCGCGGGCTCGGGCTCGGCGCCGGCCACGAACTGCTCCACGTTGGACTGCGCCTGCTTGATGATCTCATCGATCTCGAACATGCGCTTCTCGTAGTCATCCGAGTCGGTGTCGGAGCCGGCGCGCTCGGACAGCGTCTCCTGGCTCTCGGCCTCGGACGCCTGGCTCTCGTGGCCCTCCTCGATCTCGGAGAGGCGGGCGGCCTCCTCGCGTGCCAGCCGCTCCACGCGCTCGGCGTCGGCGCACTCGCGCTCCAGCCGCTCGAACTCCTGCAGCGAAGTGACGGAGGCGCCGTCGGCCCGCCGCCCGTTCAGCGAGTCCTGCGAGCCAGCCGAGAGGCGCCGGTCGGCACGCGCCAGCTCGGCCTCGATGCGCTCGAACTCCTGCAGCGACGACACGGACGCGTCGTCGTTCTCGCCGCTGCGGCTGAAGAAGCGCCGCCCGGCCAGGAAGTCGTAGTCGGGCGTGCTCGACTTGGAACTCTTGGGCACCGCCTTCTCGTCCTCCTCCTCGTCCTGCTTCTCGCCTTCCTCCGCGATGTCCTCTAGCTCCTCGTCTCGTGGATAGAACTCGGCGCGTTCGTCGTATTCGCGCTCGAACTCCATCTGGTACAGGTAGCCGGAGGTGGCCGTCTCAGCAGGCGCGGCCCCGCCCTCGAACTGCAGCTCCATCCACTTCTCGGCGTCAATGTCGCCGAGGGGCGGGCTTTCTTCCGGCTCCGTTCCCTGTTCCGTCTCCTTCTCCTGTTCCTCGAATTGACCCTTCTCGTACGAGCCGCCGTCGCCAGGGGCCGCGTCGTCCGCGTCGTCGTCGTCGGGGTAGTAGTGGATGCCAAGTGGCTTCACGCTGACGGACGTGAAGGCCGCCGGACCCTCGTCGTCTTCGTCCTCCTCCTCTTCCTCCTCCCGCACCTCGCTTTTCTCGACCATCTCGAACGACTCGCTGCTGCCCTCCGAGTCCCGCTTGCGCTCGTCCTCGTAGTCGGGGAACTGGTAGCGCTGGTCGACCATGGGCGTGATATGCTGGGTGACGGTGATGTCGGGGATGTCGACGGCCTTCTCTTTGGCCGACCACTCGCTGGTCTCGAACTCGTGCTTCTCGCACTCGGGGTCCTCCTCCGGTGGCTCGCGGAAGTCTTCGCGGATGTCGTACTCGTCGAGGGGCTCGGGGGAGGCCGGCCGCTCGATCTCCTCAGCTGCCTCCTTTTCGTCCGCCTGCCTCATCAGATCGGTGAGCTCAGAGTCGGGCCGGTCGTCGGAGAACTGGAGCTCGGAAAAGGGTCGCTGCTCCGAGTCGGACTCGGCGTGCGACTGCGGCCGGCTGCCGAGGTCCAGGTCGCGCAGCTCGGACTCGGGCCGGTCTGAATCCTGTTCCATCCGAGCTTTTGCTGCAGCGGAGCAGCTCAAGTCCTCCGCGTGCTCGAAGCCATAGGCTGCCGCCTTCTCCGCGGCGACGCCCTGCTGAGCCGGCCCCGCGTCCGGCTCGGACTCCACGTCGGACAACTCCTCGTCGGAAGCGTCCGACCGCTGCGGCTCCGCGAACGGGAGCACGGGGACGATGTCGGGCCTCAAGGGACCCTCCTCGCCTGCGGAGGCAGCTTCCGGCCCAGGGTAGCCGTCGTCGGGCCCAGCGTCGTACTCGGGGAAGAATTCCACCTCAACGGGCCCATTGGCTTGCGAGTAGACATCGGGTGGGAAGCGAGTCCGGTCCTCATCCTCCTCGGCCGGGGGCGCAGAGGCCACGAACATGCCGACCTCGTTGAACAGGCGCACGTTCTGGAGGGCAGGAGTGTGGACGAAGTCGAATTCGGGGCCGGAGCAGGCTGTTGGCAATGGCTGCTGGATCCGTTCCGATTGGTCTACCTCCTGGCGATGTGCGTCTGCGCCCTGGGCGATTCCGAAATCGGAAATCCGATCCTGGCCGTTGGCCGCCATGGCCCCGGTCCGTGCCAGATCCGATCCGACGCGTTCGTCTGTAGCTTGGTGATGCGCGTCCGTGCCCTGGACGACCCCGACATCGGAAATTCGATCCCGGCCGTTGGACGACATGGCCCCCGTCCGGGTCGAATCTGGTTCCCGTGCGAAGCCCGAAGCCTCTCCTTGCAGGCCGGCCACCTCAGACTCGTGGATGACTTCGAACGGACTCCCGAGCTCAGGCTCCCAGTCAACCAATTCAGCGCTGCGCACGGGGGGCTCACCCCGGATCACATGCTCGGGGATCTCCGTCTCGTATGGCTCCTTGACGGGCGGCTCCGGTGCGAAGTAGCGGTCGTCGTCGATGGTGGGCGTTTCCGTGTCGCGCTCCAGCTCGACGGCCGAGGGCACCAGCGTCTCGCTGGCCTCCGAGGACACCTCCACGCTGCCCAGGTGGCCGGAGCTCTCCGAGTCGATGGAGCGCATCGACTCCCGGGAGCTGTGGCTCAGGGACGAGCCGGCCGTGACGTACTCCTGAGAGGTGGGCGCCGTGCGGTACGTGCCGTCCTCGGACGTGGCGCATGTGTCGTAGTCGGACGATCCTGGACCGCTGAGCACCAGCGTTTCGACGTCCGAAGAGCAGGGGCGGCTGGTGGCCGGCGTGCCGCTCTCCACGGCCGACGAGTAGTGGCTTTCGCCCTCGCTCGAGAAGCCTTCGGCCTTCTCGCCCTCCTTTCGGGCCTGCTCCACCTGCTCGCGCCGTAGCTTGACCACCTCCTGGAACTCCTGTTCCTGCTTGGCCCTCCTCTCGCGGTCCTTCTCCAGTGAGTGCATCTCATCCGCGAACGAGCGCTGATCGGCAAACACGAGGGATCCGGACTCCTCAGTCCTGACCAGCTGTTCGGTTTCGTGGCTGACCTCGGAGCTACTGGAATGTTCGTGTGCGGTCTGCCACCTCTCCGCGAAGCTGCTGGAGTGTTCTTCCTCGTCGAATTTTACCGACTGCTCTTTCTCCGAGGCGACGAACAGCTCTTCCTCCGACCGAACCGTCTGCCGCGTCTCCGCCAAGCCGCTGGAGAGCTGCTCTTCGAACTTGACAACCCGTTTTTCATCCAGCTTCACGGTCTTCTTCTCGAAGCTGCTGCGTTGCTCTTCCTCTTTCGATTGGAACGATTCTTCTTCAAGCAATTTGCCGTCTGAGCTTATGGAATGTTCTTTCTGTTGAAATTCTTTCTGCGATTCGCCAGCCTTTTCCTCAGAGCTCCTAAAGTGTTCTTTCTCTTGTGACTGGGATGACTCTTCCTTAAGCGATTTACCGTCCTTTTCCTCGATGCTGATGGAATGTTCTTTCTCTTGAAATTGGAATGAGTCTTCTTTGTGTGATTTACTGGCCTTTTCTTCAAAGCCAACGGAATGTCCTTTCTCTTGAAACTCTTTCTGAGATTTCTCTGAGCTTACGGAATGTTTTTCTTCTTGAAAATGGAATGACTCTTCTTTAAGCGATTTACCGTCCTTTTTCTCACTGCTAGTGGAATGTTCTTTCTCTTCAAATTGGAAGGACTCTTCCTTAAACGTTGCACTGTCCTGTTCCTCCTTTTCCTCAGAGCTAACGGAATGCTCTTTCTTTTGAGATTGGAACGAATCTTCTTTCAGCGATTCACCGTCCTTTTTCTCACGGCTAATGGAATGTTCTTTTTCTTCAAATTGGAATGACTCTTCCTTAAGCGTTGTACCGTCATTTTCCTTAGAGCTAACGGTTTGCTCTTTCTTTTGAGATTGCAAGGACTCTTCCTTCTGCGATTTACCGTCCTTTTCAACGCCAACGGAATGTTCTTTCTCTTCAAACGTAGTCTGTTTTGTTCCCGACCTGTCCGCCACGCTCGACCCCTCGAACCGGAAGAAGTGTTCCTCCTCCCTGCCCCGTCCTGGCTCCTCTTCTTGCCGGACATCTTCCGCTTTGACCCTGTGCTCATCATCCTCCTCCCGCTCGCTCTCCTTCC
The DNA here is from genome assembly GCA_034700785.1 of Rossiulus vilnensis. Classification (NCBI taxonomy): domain Eukaryota; kingdom Metazoa; phylum Arthropoda; class Diplopoda; order Julida; family Julidae; genus Rossiulus; species Rossiulus vilnensis. The sequence continues at coordinate 1,220 of JAQIXS010001198.1, read as the reverse complement.
ACTTGGCGGCCTTCCACTCAGTCTCGGCGAGCAGGTCGTGCTCCTCGGCCAGCTGCACGAAGCTCTGGCGCCGGAAGTTCTCTTCGACGGTCATGCTCGCCAGCCGCTCCCGGTGCTGCTCGACGGGCGAGAGCTCGTCGCTGCTGGCCTGCAGCTCCTCGTCGGTGATGTCGATGCTGGACGCCTCGGTGGCCAGGAACCGGGTGCGCCGGTCCTCGGACGACTGCCGGCCGAGCGCGGCGCCCACAAAGTCCTGCTCGGGCGAGCCCCCGAAACGTTCCACCAGGTCCTCCTCGGAGATCTCCGAGGGGATGTGGCGCAGGGGCGGCCGCCTGCCCACCTCCGTCTTGATCTCCTCCACGATCCCCTCGGCTATCTCGCGGGCCTCCTCCGCGCTCAGCCTCTCGTTGGCCTGCTTTTGACACTCTGCGAGCATGGCCCTCTCCACGTCCTCTATGTTGGCCGTGTCAGGCTCGGACTCCTCATCCTCTTCCTCGTCACGTTCCACAATCACCTGGCGGTGGGCGGGGATTTCTTCGGTGGTCTCGCTGGCGTCAGGAACGGTCTGCTCCTGCACTGGCACCTCCCACAGCACGGTCTCGGTGGGGATCTCAGAGGCGCTTCGCGTGGGGGTCACGATGAGGGGGGCGTCCTGCTGGGGCACCGGGACCATGGGAGGGAACCTGGGCAGGTCCTTCTGCTCCGGGGATAGGTCGTCCGGCCCCTGTGCCAGCTCCTGAGCCCGGATATCAGACTTCATCCTCTGCTCCACGAACTGCTCCGACTTCTCGTCGATGCTGGATGAGCCGGACAGGTAGGTCACCTCCGGCGGCTCCGTGTCGACAGCCTCGTCCAGCTCGTGGCTGAAGATCTCGGACTTGATCTGCTGATCGATCCGCTCCTGCTTCTCTACGCTGCTCTTAGCCCCTTTGCTTTCGTCAAAGGACAGATGCTTGCGCTCTAGCGTGGACTGCGTTTCGGCGCCGGCCAGCATCTCCTCCTTGAATATTTCCTTTCTAAAAGACAGTTCCTGTTCCTTCAACGTCGCCTCTTCCATGTGCTCCAGGGGCGTTTTCTGGAGGTGCTCTAGGGTTGTCTTTTGAGTTCCTTCCAAAGATGTCGTCTGCACATGCTCTTTAGAGACCTTTTCCAATTCTTCCAAAGCTCTTTTTTGCACATGCTCTTTAGAGACCTTTTCAAATTCTTCCAAAGTTGATTTT
>JAQIXS010001197.1:0-32640 GCA_034700785.1 Rossiulus vilnensis | reverse complement strand
ATTTTGTAAAAAAAAAAAATAAAAAAAAAAATGGGAAAAGATGAATAGTTGTATTTAACGTTTAGGAATTTAAAGTCAACATAAATTGTGGAAATTAAAATCGTAAAAATGAAATTAAATATTGTCTACTCTTAATTGGCTTTAATGCACATTTATATCTTGATTCCATGGATTTTTTTGTTTCCTTATTTGGTTCCCAATTTAAAAAATTTAAGATTATCGCCCACTTCCTCCTCTATTTATCTTCAAATGATTTAGTTATGATTAATACAATTAAAGAGATTTTTAACTTTTTAAAACCAATATTCTATGCACATGTATATAAGGAAAATGTCAGATTTTTGAACTTTTACTAATTTGACAATCGTATTAGTCTAAAACCACAATTAAATGTTGACAATATTGACAAACCAGGAAGTTTTCTCAATGAAAACGCACATCAGTGATTACCTGATTCTTGGGATAATTTAAACTAGCTGAATTTCGTCAGGTTTTTTTTTCTTTGCACCTGTAACAATCGAGATTAATCGATTAAATTGAGATATCTTGAATTAATATATAAAATTTATCAAGAATAAAGGGAGAGGTTGGCGTGATTTCTGCCGCTATATACTTGTTTATAATACCACATACAAATAGATAAATTTAATATCCAAATTGATAAGAACGCTGGCACCCAGAGTTGTTCTCAGAAATGTTTTCATGTATAAAAATCTCACAATAGTTAAAATTATAAAATGTTAAAAATAGCTATCTGGTTCATTGGACAAGATAAATATTTGTAAAACCTACACTACAACTAGGATTTGCATTTTAAAACAACTAGATTAAGAAATATAAATCATATTTTTACCCAAATTTTGTGTAATACCAGGCTATACCAAGTCATTATCGAGCAAGGAGTTGTAATTACTTATCTAAGAATATGTAAATCCATCTTAACTTTATAAATAATGTTAATAAAAATGTTAATCAAGGACTGATGTACCGAACGTTTCATACATGTTTCATACAACATGACATGATTCATGATTTGAACTTTATGATTTATGATCTTTGAATGATAGCTGTTCGGAAAGGTTTTAATTAAAGTTGGAAAGTTGTGAGCTCAAACCAAACATTAATTCCAAAATCCGATCGATTTGACATCAAGGTGAGGGAATTCGATTCAATTAAATTAAATTTCATACCCTACAGTCATCCTGAAGATGCCATGTGGTTCCCTCTTTAAAAAAGTTACGAAAATGTTGTACATTTCAGGAGAATCTCATTAAATCTCATTAAATCTTAAAAACGTCCTAAGACACATTACATTTCCTTGTCACTAATATTCACAAACGTGGAATAAATTCCAAGAAAAAGTTTGTTCAAAGATGAAAGAAAGAAAATTACTGCTACAGATTAGACAATACCGATTTTTGAAATCGGTTTTGAAATTGAACGTTCGGAATATTTGCACCATCCGAAAGAAAGCTAAAAACAACAACAACAACAACAACATTAGGTTAATTTACTCTTGATCGGTTCATTAGTCCGTCACGTAAATTTAAAAATAAAAAATTGCGGTTAATTATGGTTGATCTACAAAAGCAGGACAGTAGATTTATAGTTTCGGCAACATTGGATTCGTTCGCTCTCCTTGGCGTTGGCAAAATCGGAATTAATTTTCCGTTTGATTAATAAAAAAATTTTTAAAAAAATGGCGAAACAAAGGGTTTATTTATACTCGGTAAATGCGGCGGTGATTCCGAGGCCAATGTCGGTGGAAGGGTTGGGTTTGAAGTAGCCTTGGTTTGGACACCCCTAAGTAAGGGGTACCGGAATTGGGCATTTAATTGTGGTGGGGGGCCAGGGGCCAGGAAGGAAAGGGCCACAAATTCAAAAGTGACCTTGTTGGAATGAATTTATGTAGGGTCATTTATGAACGGTATAAAAAGCGCCTCTCTGCTTTAAGATAAAACTTTTGTGTATTTTTAGACTGGGCTTACAAACAATACCATTTTACGAGTGCAAAAATTCCTCTGGGTCGGCTATGAAAAATTTGTTAAAAGCAAAATCAATTAGGTTTCTGGGACTGGAAAATGCCGCTGGCTTGTCTTCGTCGTAATTCATTTTACGTAAAATAACCATTTAGCACAGGTTGATATCTGCCAGGCTTTTTTAACATACTAAAACAATAAATTATTTCTAATTCTAATTCCTTGCATGGATTTTATTTTCAGCGTACATGTTTATCGGGGCTATTTAGGTAACAGTTTCATTTCGGTGTCCTTGTTTGAAAACGTATGAAATGCGAAAAAAATTGTCCGAAAATAAACGGGGAATTTTTTTTAGCGAAATGTTATAAAAATTTATTAAAACCTAAAAAGACATCAAGATCAATACAGGGGAGCAATACTTAACTCAACAAATGTAAACTGACAAATAACACGAAATTGTTTGTGAAAAATATTTAGGGGCAATCGGATTTTTCTATTCAAAACCGTTTTAAACCGTTCAACCGTTAAAAAAACATTTTTTAAAGTTAAAATATTTAATTAGCAAAATATGTCAAGCACGGTGGTCATTTGTTGCAACCATATTCGTGAAATCGTTTTGAATTTAGAAATGGTTTTTATGAATTTTATTTTCAAGTTTTATTAATTTCTTAAAGCCTGTTTCCATCTCACGATATCTAGATGACTGTCAAAAATAAACAGAAAAAAAAATCGAAAATAAACGGAGAACGATTGGCAAAATGTTATACAAATTAAAACTAAAAAAACATCCAGAATACTTAACTCACAAATAACAGGAAATTATTATTTTTTAAATATTTAAAGTCAATCGATAGAATTTGTAAATTCAAAACCTTTTTAACATTTTGAACAATAATATATATAGTTAGCAAAATATGTTAAGCAAATTCAAAATACATTATATTATTTGAGTGTTTTTTGCACGTTGCAGTGATATTCGTAAAATAGTAAAATCATCATGAATTTAGAAATGGTTTTGATGATAAATTGACAAATGAATTTTGTCGTTTTTTCATAAATACATTTCGAATGAAAATGTCAGTCAAGTCCCAACAGAATGGGTATTAGTTTGCCTCAAAATTCACCAATTTTTAAGTATCTTTCATATTCGATATCCTTAAAACTTTCCCAAAATTCTCTTCACGGTGAATATTTTTTTTCCTAATAATTTGTCAACGTTTCTCTCTCTCTCCCAGTTAAAACGCTAACGCAAACCAACTGTTTTTCGCAAAAATGCCTATGTATTTTTTGTATACAAAAGAAGTGAACTTATTTCCAGGGAAGCCAGCCTTCACTAAAATAACTGTTTTGTGTTTTTTTTTCTTTTTTTTTTTTAAACACACTCCCGTTTGGTGCAGCTGCCCCCAGCCGGTATCACCTTTCACTGGTATAGACTTCTTGTTCAATGCCTCCTACCATAATCAGACAAATTTTGACAGGACTTTTTTTCTTTCTGCTATTTGCAAAAATGAGCGTCGGATTTTTGAGAAATAGTTTGGGAGGATTTTTAACGACTTTCTTAGTCCTTTCGACAGTTTTCTCCTCATTTTTATTTTTATTTTAACGCCATGTTTTCCTGGCTCATAACACCGTGTTATTAGTTTTTTTTTTTGTATTTTTTTTTCTCAAAAATTGTGGCTGGTATTTATACGAGTTTGGGGAGTTTGTACGCACTTAAAATTGTCGTGTTAAAATTAAAACCAAACATTTTCAGAAGTGTTTCGATAAATTGCTGGAATTGGACAGTTTGTTGCGAGCACAACCGTAAAAAAAAAAAAAACTGGGTTTTTTACGTAACATGATAGATTTTATAACTTGTTTTGTGAATGTCGATTACGATCTTGCCATCTATTTATGGTATCGGTCAAAATGCACTTTCAAAGTTCATTTGAAACCAACTCTTAATTAATGAGCGTTTAGACGTGTCTAAACATGTTTTTTTAAGCATCTTCCATTGATTTAGAGAGTAACGTATAATATTTCCTTTAATAATAATAATTTATTTAATCACCATTACATACTCCGTGTATAGACTTAGTTTGTCTTGCCTATCATATAATATTTATATAATGGCAATTCAACATAACGTATTCGTCAAAAATAACACATTAAAAAATAAATTAAACAAGGACATTTTTAGGTAATCGTGATTTGTCACAGCAGCAACAACAAGTGGCAAAAATATCACTCAAATTGATATAATGCTCATGCGTTACTGATCTCAAAATCTGAACTGGTTTTCACTTTATGCAGTGTATTTAAATAGTTCATGTTTTCAAACTATTCTACGGATCTGCAATTTAATACTTTTTTTTCTAAATCGATTAATGAAATTATGGAACTTTTTATTTCATGAAATATGTATTTTTACGGGCCTGGCAAATTTTCGAGTACCTAGCAATGCTATAACAAACAAACATTTTCTCATAATTTGTATTGCTTTAACGTTGATATCACCTACCTATCAACTGCAATTAATAAAAAAAACATTAATTATATACGCAGTATTAACGAAATAATCAGGAAAAAAGTCATGATTGATTTCACAAAAACCAAAAATAATATAAAAAAAAAGAAATGCCCCGCATACACGTATATAGTCATAATAATGATAATCGTAATAATATAAATGTGGAGTTATTTATGAACCCAATTTAAGGTGAATGCATTGTAGTTTAATGCGATTCAGAGAAGGATTTTCGTCAGAAGTAGTTATATCGATATTTCAGCAGATTTTAACGAGCGATGTTCGTTGTTATTTATTCTCAATGAAACCAGTTTTATCTGAAAATCCGTTGAAATCTTTCGTAAAAAAATCCCCGAAACAAGAGTTTTCAATTACTGTTACTGAGTCTGTTGCTTTGTAATAAGACGCGTATCAAATGGCGCCCACTTTCATTCGTAATTCCCGGAATAAATCCGATCTTTTTTAAGCATTCTGCGTATTAAAGTTTTGGGGAAATTAATCGACATGAAAAAATAAACGTTTCTTAAATGTTAATCTGTCTGCCAGCAGACAGAGAAAGTTTGGCCGAAGCTGCTGCTACAGGCAAGCAGCCAAATTTAATTTACTTAATTTAAGCAAAAAAAAATACACATGTATGTATGTATATATCAAAATATATGATAAAAAAACGAGCTGAGCATGTCAAGAAAACGATAACATCGTGCTAAACGTACGTTGATAGCGAGCGCCGTATATTACTTTTGGGGAAGTCAAACAATGGCTAGTGTTGATGATAAAACAAGACAACAGTTTAATGTCAAGGACTTGCAATGCATAAATAAATACAGAAATACATGTACATGATCGCACTACAGCACAATACCCAATCGCACACATGTACTGCAACATAAAAATGCACGGATAAATTAATTTTAAAGTGTAATTAAGCTGCACATTGTCCCAGCAAACCTGACTTCGGAAAATAATTTTATCGAATGAAACAGGTTTTCATAACAAATTTCTCCGAGTAAAATGAGTTTTAGAAAGCTTTTTTTATTTAGAGAAATCTGTTTCGAAGTAAATTTCTCTAAATAAAATAAGTTTTCAAAACAAATTTTTCTAAATAAAATCATAATTCAAAACATTTCTCCTAGTAAAATACGTTTTCAAAACAAAGTTCTCCGAGTTATAAAATCGATATTGAAACCAAATTTCTCTGAATAAAATCAGTATTCAAAACACATATTTTCTGAGTAAGATAAGCTTAAAAACAAATTTTTCTGACAAAATCCAAATTTCTCTAAAATAAAAGTAAGCTTTCAAAACAAATTTATCATATTTAAATCAGCATTCAAACCAAATTTCTCTGAATAAAATCAGCATTCAACCTAAATTTCTCTGAATAAAATCAGTATCCAAAACAAATTATATTTTCTGAGTAAGATTAGTTTTAAGAACAAATTTCCCTGACAAAATCCAAATTTCTCTAAAATAAAAGTAAGCTTTCAAAACCAAATTTCTCTGGGAGAAAAACATCAGCTTTCAAAGCAGATTTGTCTTTATGAAAAAGTTGAAAATGTTTTGAATAAAAAATATTTTAGAACACCAGGATTAATGTCCCTAAATTGGCCGTTAATTTTGATGCTGGAAGAAAGATTTTTCCTCGACCACATACCCAAACTTCAAAACTAAATTTTCGTAAATTTATATGCAAGGGGTAAACATTTGCAATTTATACCATTCTTGTCCACTCAACCAACCTTTATTTCCTAATATATTTTATTCCGTCCTACTTAATCGACACTTATCAAAAATCCCCATCAGATCTGCTGACTGATGTTTCTCGTTGAAATCAAGGATGAGTTCAGAATTGATTGTCCGAAGGGTAATTAATGCTTTCGTATTTGATTTAGGCTGCATGTTACAATCGGCTGTATCGCAGCGTAATTACACACTAATAATCGCATTAAAATTACGTTTCATCAGTTTATTACATCGATCATAAAACCAATATCAGTGTCATTATTGTAAAAAAAAAAACCAAGTAAGCTGGATTCCAAGACAGAATCTCTGATCTAGGACCTAACGATTGATCATTGATCTATGATACGGATTTTGATGGAACTGTGAATTTTTTTTACACTATGTAACCATAAAAGTGAATAAGATTTAAAATTCAAAATGGCGCCGATTGGGAAAAAAAAGTCATGCCACACTTTTTGGGCATTTTCCGCCTGTTATTATTTTCAAGTCATAAACGAAGCGAGGACTTCCTGGAGCGTTTCGCGTCACGGCCATAAAAAATAAAATTCACTAAATGAGAAATTTGGAGAAATCTATTTCCGAACCGAATTTGTCATCGATGACTTGGACCAGGTACACGCGGCATTTTCTCATTGGTCGGAAGGTTTGTAAACAAGTGGTGATTGGTCGCAACCCGTGATCATCGGATGCAGTTAACGGCCTGCTAAAAATAATTTATCCAAGCAAATTGGCACATGTAGTGTTGTGTGAGTCTAACCTCCAAATAATTAGAAATCAATTAGGTGGTTCGAAACGACGGGAAGGTCAATAGGGGGTGCTGATAAAAATATAGATTGGGTTTGACGTCACTCGGCCATCTTTTTCCCAGATTCGCCAACAGCCTCAACTTAACCTTTGCTTACAGTGTTAACGACTTTGGCGCAAACGGTATGTGTTTATATAAGGTTAAATTTGGGGACTAGGCTAGATCAAAAAGTAAAAAATAAAAAAAAATTAATTTTGAAACGCTGGCTGCATTCGGATTCGGAGGCGCAGGGTGAATACTCTGAAATCTTACGATTGGTAATAAAAAAAAAATGGCTTTTATGTGCTAAAACATCTGAAGATATCATACACGTACTGGTTTTAAAAAAATATCAAAAAAATGCTACTAAAAAGTGAAGATACATTCTTATTAAAGGGTACTGCTTGCATTAAGTCATCACGAGGGAGACTCATTTTTTAAGACTTTGATTCAGTCATTGGACAAAACAATGAAATGGTCAAGACTTGGATCAAGTTGTGTGTGCTCAAAGTTTCATTGTCTTTTGTAAGAACTTAAACCATTTGAATCTACATGAATTGTCCATGAATTGTAAGTGACGTTTTCAGACTCCAATTGATGCCCTTTTCCTACTTGGAATAAAGTTTTATTATCATTAAGCACACATGAGGTTGGGATGTATTTCGAAATATAAAAAAATTGTTACCAAAAAAAGTCCAGAAATATACCCCATTAACGTGCCGGAAATATGAACAGGGACTTTTAACTTTTTATGTAATATGTCTGAAATTATATAGCATGCAAAACATTTCAAAATGTATTCTGATATTAATGCATACGTTAAATTGCAGTTGTATTATAAAAACCATGTGGTTAAAAAATTATGAAACCTTATAGGATTTCCAGTCATATGATGGTGAGTTGAAATATGATAAAACAAATATAATAGTTTGAAAATATACGTATAATTTTAAGTATTCTGATGATACATGTATAACAGAAATATCATTCATATACATGTATTGGGACTTCTAGCATATTATACTAGAATATACATAATACACAATATTATTCCCAATTCATGGTGTTATCATATACATGTATTAATGGGTATATTTTTTGGATATTTTTAGAATACTTTAATACATATTATATCTTATATTTTGAAACATATCCCATCATCATGTGGAAGAAAAATTCTTCGTGCGTTTTACTTTTAGCTAAAAAATTCGTTATAAAATTGGTAATTTTGTTTAAAACGTTGATAAATCGTAAACAATGCCACAATACCAAACCCTGATGACACCTTGATGTCCATAATTGATTTTATCATTCCTTTCGAAGACATGTTATCAGAGACCTTTGTATTATCAATACACGTAGAAACAAACGTATATTTCTAATTCCAAAAAAAAAATCCAAGCCATTTGTACGGTTAAAAATGATTTATAAGGGGAATTGAAGAAAGAAAAAAAGGAGAAAAAAAAGGACACCGAATAAAAATATCATCAATTATTTCGCATCTTGAGCATTGTTAAGGGGAATGGTTTTTTTTATTCGTCTAGGGCAAAGGGGGTGAGGATGAGTACAACCTCGTCTCTGCGGACCCATTGTTTGGGTATCTCGCTGGTCATTCACCCCTCATTAATCCCAAACTTATAAACACATTAAGTCTGTGTTATGTCGAGTGCCTACACCGTATTTGGAAAAGAGGGGAAAAATACGGTAAAAAAAAAATACCGAAATCCACTTCGAAGATTGCAATTTTGTCTCGATAACAGACCAATCAAACAATTCTTTGAGAGCAGCTCAATTTGTTTGCTTTCACGGCCTGAGGCTGCGTTGATAAATTGATTTCTTACATTGAAGATCGTCTGATAAAAAACCCCTATAAGATCAGCCTTGAAATGATAAACAGTTGGCCAGAACGATGCTGATGGAAAACAATGCAATCCGTATGACAATGGAAGCTGGACAAGAAGAGAGGTCGTAAAAAAAGACCCAAACGATGATGGAATATAATGTATTTCAAAACGTACAGGATAATATGCGACAAGATATTCTGAATATGTGCCCATTATTATAATACAAATAACATTAAAGTATATTGCATGCAATATTTTAAAATATATTCTGGCATATCTTTGAAAACTATAGACTAGTTTTTTTAAAACAATGATAATATATAGTTTTTATAATAGCCTAACATATATTTGAGAATATATATAAGCTAATATGTGACAAGATATTCTAAATACATGTATGTGCCCATTACAGAAAGAAATAGCATTGATTGAAACTTACAGTATATTATGTAATATATTGATGTATATTGCGTGCAATATTTGAAAATATATTCTGACATATCTTTTAAAACTAAAATTCCCAATTCATGTTATTTCTGGTATATTATTAATAGGTAAATATTTGGAATATTTTGTCACATATTGTCTTGTATATTTTGAAATATATCCCAAAAATCACGCGGGGAGGTATCAATAAGATTGAATTTCGAGTTTGTACTATTTTTCCCCCAATTTCATTTAATTAAATAATGTCGGTATGATATATTCTAATGTTCTTTAATGCTAATTTAATACATTGGTAAATGCATTGCAACTTCAAATGAAATACTTGCTCAATCCACATGCATTTCTAATCCAAGATTACCCTCGAATTTTGAAGTTCAACTCCAAGGCTATGGAAATTTTCCAACTAAATTAACGGATATTCAGTGATTTATTTTCCGGCAATATTTTTTATTTTGACTCGGAATTCAACGATGTTTTTTTTATTTTAATTTTTTTTTTTGATTTTTGAGTAAAATATATATCTTCTGGCTAAACTAAGTATACTTAAAGCTAGCTCGTGTCACGATATATATCATTTTTCGCGAAAATTACGAGAAAAAAATCACCCAATTTGTTGGCTAAAAATGAAACTGTGTTGAAAATTGTGTAATGAACGACTAGTCTTTGGCCATGACTTGGGAGTTTTTCGGTGGCTGTGAACCATTACGGACCGGAAATGACGTCTTTTATTGGCCATCGAGACGTCAACGTTTAGTCAGGCAGACGAATTTTATCCAGAAATTTGCTAACGAAATGAGCTTTTCTTACATTTTGCCGAAATTTATGGGACACGTAGTAAAAATAGTAGGATTATGTCAGGCCCTTCGTTGTCAGAAACAGCTCTGAAGACTTTGAGTTTCATTCACTCAGTTTTATTTATTACTAATAAATACTGTTCAGTGTTAAATGTGTTTCCTGCAGTTTTCCAAAAGAAAATATCCAGGATAAAAAAATTATATTTTCTAAAATGTGACTCGGTCAAAGAGAGATTTCCGAAATATGTGGAAATTTTCGTTTTCGTTTTTTTTTCCAGGATTGGTCATGGAATTCATGGGCAGCCTGGAAAAACTCAGTTTTATTTATTACTAATAAATACTGTTCAGTGTTAAATGTGTTTCCTGCAGTTTTCCAAAAGAAAACATCCAGGATAAAAAAATATGCTAAAATGTGACTTGGTCAAAGAGAGATTTCCGAAATATGTGGAAATTTTCGTTTTCGTTTTTTTTTCCATGATTGGTCATGGAATTCGTGGCGGCCTGGAAATGCGTTGTAAAAAGTGCCTCTAAAATTGCGTTTCACTGTTAGTAACTGTTAGTAAAAGCTTAGCCCACACAGAGATAACAAACGATGAGGGTGGTGAGTTGTGCAGTGAAAAACGTACTTGTTTATTAGTACATGCCAAGAAGGTGTCCAATGTGAAGAAGAGCCTAGCGAATTTATGGGGAATTTTGAACTTTCATCTCGGTCCAGCTGACATTTTACACAAACCCGAAGTTTTCTTATCGCAAATACGGGGTAATTCAAAAAAAAAAGAAGATTGCACCAAAATTGCAATCAAGCTACTTGTACTTCGCCCATTTATATCTATATATTTTTTTTGAAGAACGTACTATTATCCCTATTAAATACGTGCTTAAATAAGTAGACATTTATAGGTCATTAGTATTCAAAAGTCAATAAATTAGATTAAGGTTATTTGTTTTCATGACTGCACTTTCGAATGTTTATATACAGTGTAGAATAATAGCAAACACTGTATTTACACAAAGTGAAGATGTATTTAAAAAAAAATAAATGTTGTTATTTAAATTGGTAGTGCAATGTTTGTTTTCCATAATTTAATGTCATTCGTAATCGATGTATATCGAGTGTAATTCGTTATTAATTTTCCCATTAAAATAATATTCTCGTATTTTACAAATCGAGTTTATCATTTACATACATGCGGAACTAAACACTAACAACGTAAAAATGTCGTTTGTATCACGATGATAACAATTTAAAACAAAATTATGAAAACTTGCTATTCAATCAATTATTGTTATTAATGTCATACGTTTGTTTAAAAAAACTCCAAAAATGTAATTAAAATAGTAGGTGGTTTTGATTTTCACGTCAGCAAATCTTGTGCTTCCGTATCCCGTTTCTTTAAAATGTAATAATTTAATTTCTTTAGTTTTTAAAATAATAATTAGGATTTAGAAGTGCTTTGATTAATCCTCAATAGCATCATATTGAAAATGTGCAAAAAGTGGAAACGTTTTTGATCAAAAGCTGAAATTTAGCTTTGTCAAACTTAAAAAAGTAGTTACTCAAATTGATTATTTAATTTATTTGCCATTTCAGCTACTTTACACCTAATTGACTATATTGCATTGTATGATCGTGCATAATTAGTTTAAAAAACAATTTTTGAATCAACGTTTATGCAAATTTGAGATATGTTTCTGCAATGGCAATCGAGCTTAAAATAAGCCTTCTAGAGCCTGTCACATACAGTCTGTTTTCATTGTTATTTTAACAAATGCAGAAGGAAATACTACGTAAATAAATCCAGATATAAAAACCTTAAAATCTACTGACAAATTGGGCATCGTCCCCACCGGACCTGGCCGGTCATGCAAGATGTGTGGTCAAATTATAAACCAATTTTCCATGCCCTTCAACTGAAGAAACAAAAACGAAAATTAGCTGAAAATTGCGTGTACAAATTGAGAAACATTCGTGCCCAATCTTTCCAATGAACCAAAACCAAAAACTTCCAAAAACAAGCATATCAAAATAGATGCTGATTAAATCGGGATGGCTTTTGATGCACCGTCCCCTCCGAAAGGAAATCAACTCTGACCCTTGACAGATAAATACCCGAAAACAAACACACCCAAATTGAGGGCTTCTAGGAAATTTCGAAAAATTTTCTTTATTCAGAGTGAACGCAAAAGAAACATTGAGTTAAGATTCACAAGTGTTTTAAAATAGGAATTCTTGGACACTTTTAAAAATATCATGTACTGAGTTTTAATTTATTTGATTTGAACACGTTGTACTTGAAACACGTATAAGCACAGATACTATAAAACATGTATGGTTTGATTAGATATAATGTTTCTTACGAAATTACACCTAAATCCTAAATTTTCAAGAAAATTATTTTTATTTTAAATGAATTTCAAGGGAACATTTAGATCAGACCAAGCAATTTTCTGCATTTTCATATCAGAAATGGAAAATTTAGCATAAATTAGAAATCATGCGTAGATTCATTTGTGACGATGTTGAATAATTGATTTAACTATACGATAAAATAAGTGCAGCTTTTAATTTACAAGGCCTTGAAGAAAAATAAAAAAATAGGAAAAAATTGTAATGTGGAATTTCATTATCATACATTGATGTTAACTTTTGTACAGATGTTTATAGGAAGTTTATCTTTGAACAGACGTTTATGGGTAATTTTTCATGCATCTATTTATTTTTTGTATTACGTGAAGTATTTTGTGGAAATTTTAACAAAAGTTTACAGTAAATATTAGGCACATGTCGAAGAAACTTTAAAACTTAAAACCGTGGAACTAGCTTCAATAAAATCCGAAAATGTTGCTAAAAGTTCACAATAATATCAGCTAAAAACGTCCAATATTTACTGAAGGTATTTGCTGGTACCCTCAACAGGTGTTGATATTGCCAGGCACGATCATAGGACAAATAGTAAAATTTTTTTTTTTTTTTTAAACTGAAAATAATATTGAGGTTGTCGCGTCCTCTTGTTTTCTCTTTTCTCTCCAAAAATCTATAATTTTAGTGCTTCTTTCCATTTGAGTTACCTCAATAAAGTCGGTTTTCTGGCATTTCTGCACACATTTTTGCGAATACTTTCGTGGTTAAACAATAAATTTCATGTTGCTGTTATTTCGTTGTGCTTATGTTGGTCACCTTTGATGAAATCCGACTTTAAGTAGGACTACATTCAGGTTGACGTAACGGTATTTGGAACAAGCCACCAATATAATCAAAAATTTGTGTGACCGGACCTAGATAGGCACATGACAAAACATTACATTTATTTAGCTAAAAATTACGTGCATCCTACATAACGAGTTGAAAATTTAAAAAAAAAAAATTCTTAAAAGTTCAAACGAGATCAGCGTTTGGCTTCTATCAATCATCATCACATTCATGTTTTGCATTTTTTAAATTTTTTTTGAAGAGACTTTGGGTGCAATTAGTACGTCATCAGCTAAGCTTCAGCTTTAGTAAATGTCACGAAACATAACTTGTTATGTTTTAAAAGCAAACCAAGCGAAGACTACAGGTTGGTTTCCAAAATATGTGTTCAAAAATAAACTTAAAAACAAATGCAAAAAAAAAAGCTTTAAAAAATGTCCACACTTTTGTGAATCTTTCAAACTTTATTTTTTGGTAACTTCGCCAATTTAAATAAAGTGTCCAGTACCAGCTTGTAGAATGAGTCTTATTACTTGACAAATGACCTTACGACCTGAATGACTTAAGTATAAACGATTCACTAACCACTTCCTGCAAAAAAAACCATTCGAATCTTAAAATTTACTGCAATACAGTATCAACTTCGATAAAAGTCACCTTATAAATTATGGACTTATATAACGAATAATTACGAACAACCAGAGGGCGTAAATAGTGACTGAAAGGTCAAATGAACATCATAAATCGAAATAGTCATCGTTTAAATTTCAATTTTTTTTCTTCATCAAATTAAGTTATGATTCAGTATTTTGAGTTACAACCCCCCACTTAACGTGACTGTCGTAATCACCCCGCAATGCAATTTGGCTGAACTTTAGCATTTTACCAAAATGGGCAGTGATACCGTCATGTTATCAAAAAAGATGATACCAACTCCTACTCCTCCAAAAAAAAAAATCCGTAATTAAAAAAAGCATAATTTCCAGAAAAGTAAATCTTCTTCTGATAAAAAAAGCTTCGCCACTCTTGAAAGAAAAAAATCTATAATCATAGAATATAATTTCCCAAAAAAAGTAACTTTTCTTGTATATGTATAAAAAATTTAGCCACTTTGAGGGAATCCGATAGGCTTGAACCTTCGCCTGCTAATCGTTTTCACAACAGGCCAGGAAATTGCAGCCTTACTATCATCTTAAGTGAGGTCTTAAGTGCGGCTTAATAAACAGTGGCTTGCCCACCAAAGTGGATGCTGGCAAGTGTCACCAAATCAGCGTTCACTTAAGTGACATAAGATAAAAGTTGAGAAGCGAAGAACCCATTATGGTCTTCGTAAAAAAAAAATTGAATAAAAATTAAAAATTATAAAAAAAAATTGCGAAGTTTGTCCATGTGGGATTTTTACTTACAAAATGACTTTCTGGTTCTTGTCTCGTCCACTTTTTTTTTTGCCAAAGCTTTTCATTTGCACAAATAAACTTCCCAATAAATTATCAAATTATCTAATCCAATTCCGCTCAACTCTTTTATTGTCCTTCATATCGCCCATGAATGCTTGATGCATCAGTCGTTGCTCCCTTTGCAATACATTTATTTGAAACGGACAAATTTATTACCTCGAGCCATTGCAACAATGGCATTGACCCATTTCATGCAAAGATGGCTTCTTTGTCTGTCCCAATAAATATCTAATTTGGAAAATGGGTTGACTTTTATGGCTTCTTATAGACGCTCATCCCCATTGCGTAATAAAATTGCTGCTGATGCCGACTGCCAGACAACAGACACATGATATTGTCCGACCAATCATTAAGCCAATAAAATAACACAAAACGGTTTACTCTGTGAAAGTGGTTGTCATTTCAACTTCCAAATCATGCTGAACGACCGCATTTAAGAAATTGGATTATACATGTACGTTGTGCTTCCTCTGCTAGCAGAGATAGTGATTCTTTATCACTAAATTAATTAGCGAAATGTTTTCGGGACTTTCGGTTAACTAATTGCAGACAGACTGGGGTTGAAAACCCTCGAATCCAATCTACATAATTGCGAGGACAGACGAAATATCTCTGAAACCATTTTTCTGTCTGAAAACTTTAACTTCCAGAGAAACAACATCTACCATAAACTCTTAACACGATTCTGGATGAACTGGGTATAAACTTTGATGATTTTCCTAAACTTGGAAGTGAACTTTTATACGATTTATTAAGTCATGTGAGCGGTACCGTCCTTATCTTCCAGTGGCTGGCATCAATCCCTTCTCATTTTAGAAACTATCAATATTCAAACTTTTTGTATAATGTACCAGAAAATGTTTTTGTTTTCAAATGCAGAACAGATTATTTGAAGATGCTCCTAATGCATAAAACCGTATTTCAAAATGTTTTTAATTTACTGTAGAAAATTGCATAATATATGAAATTTTATGCAACGCATGCAAAACAACATCTCGCATGGTAAGGAAAGCCAAAAGTATACTTCATTTGTACAAATGTATTTCAAAATACAGAAATTCATTCATTAAAATGCATAATAAAACAATTTTCATTCAGAGAAGATGGCATTTTGAGACGTATTTCATCCCATTCGAGGTACCTTTTCTTCAAAATACTGAATAGATTCACGAAATGTGACCATTGTCTCAATCAACGTCAATTGGCAATGGTTGCATCGTTTTCATCCCACCTGTTTGCTTTCGTGTGCTAATTAGTTCGATTACTACATGCCTCATCGCAATTTCAATGAACCGTTTTATTATAAGCGTTAATATGCATTATTCTGAATCAGTGTTCCTGTAGGACTCTGTACAGATCCTAACCAGACCCTCTGTCATTGACAACCAAATGCAGTATGCAAAAAAAAAGGCTTTCTAGACGTGTGTCAATATAATTGAATGTGGGCAGATCCAATAAAACGGCAACAATGTTGCTAAACAGCCGTGGGTGCGTGAGCAGAGCCATCAGAATTAAAAAATAAAATAAAAAAATAAACCAGCCTCTGTCATGTAGACATGTTCCCTCGTATGAATACATATTTGCAAGTCCAATGCCCGCTGCACGCCATACAACAACTGCTTGCACTTGCAGAGACAACGTCCATGCAAAGCCAAGAATTTCTTTTCTGATAAACACTTATCACCTTGACCTCCATCTTTCAATTTCTCTTCAGTCTTTGCCCACTGGATTGTCTAGTGACGATATAAGATCTTGAGATGATTACGCATCTGCCAGGAATTTTCAATCTCGAGTGCCCTGAGGTACACGCCCATCAGGAGGAACGTCAAAAACTGGTCCATGGACCGAACGAACCAAACTTCTCTGTCGATGGAAAGAATTTTTGGAGTAATTTTGTCCACGGTCAAGTAGAGCTGCCCTGGTGAAAAGATCAGTATGTGATTCTCTGCCGATGTCAACTATGATTTTATACTGACATCACTATGACATTATTGATACTACTATATATATATAGTGGTTCCTCTGGACTACTGATATCAGTATGTTTAGTGACATTGCTATTATGGTGGTTTTTTGGACTAATAATGTCAGTATGGTTAGTAATATCCCTAAATTTGTTACTACCATCAGTATATTCGTACTGATACATACTGATCTTCCCACATCAAATTCAGCCCAATGTGCTGTAAATCAGTGTTTCTAATGATCGACGTGTATGAATTACGTGTGAACAAGTGCTGAAGAGATGATTGAAGACATGTCTTCAGAGCGATTTCATGCACATTTATGGAGACATGTTAGTTTCTTCCTTAAAACGTGTTTAAGGCATTTTGGGAAAGCGTTTATGAGGACAATACAAGTACGTTTAGGATGACATTTACTGTACGGTGAAAACTACATGCATGTTCAAGTTGAAGGTCTTAACGTTGCACTTAAAGCGAACCATGGAAGGACTATGATCCTTTAGTGCTCGTTTTTTATTTGCTGCGGACATTTTTATGAAACCGACGTTTAGGCCTAATGTCTAATAATTAATTGTCTCTGTCAAAAAGAAATAAAAAAAAAGTGAATTGTAGGATGAGTGGAACCAGAATTTGATCTTGTTAGAAAACTTGCTAAAGTTGCGTCACTCAATAAAGCCGCTCTTTAAAAATGTAAATGATTAATCGTGCAATGCGGATTACATCGCACACAACACGGCATACAAAATGGCGTCCTATTTTTATGGCACTGACGTGATTTCGCTGAATTTTCCAACGACAATTACCTTAGAAGGGAAGAAATTTCGGGGAAGTTGTTGAGGTGCTTACAGTTCACTGAAGTCATTGAAGTCCTTGAAAGGTCCATAAAGTAAATTAGGGTTAATTGTTTAATGATTTAGGGCCGGTTGAACCATAGCAGGTTAAATGAAAAATGAGATAAACTGGGGTTACTCTGGTACTTCTTTGGTTATATTTTTAGAATACTCTGTCGCATTGTATCACATATATTTTGAAATATATCACACTATGCATGGAATATCAGTAGTCCAAAAACCACCACATAGACAGCGATAACACACTGTTTCTATACTGATATCAGTATATATATAGTTTTTTTCAGACTGCTGATATCAGTATGCTTTGTTATATCACTGTTTCTATACTGAGATCACTAAGCATACTGAAATCAGTAGTCCAAAAAACCACCTAATGTTATAGTGATACCAGTATAGATACACGTACTGATCTTTTCACCAAGGTGGTGGTAAGCTTGATGGGTTTTTCAATGCCCTACCAAAAGGGAACAACTGAATTTCTGTGTGCAGTTATGTCCATCGTCTGTAACAATGGCGCCCATCGCCTTACGTGCAACAATCTCCCGTTGGAAGACATAAATACTTGTTGCATTTTTGTGTTTTTTTTTCTTTCTTCATTTTCTGGGCGGAGGCCTCCGAGTGGCGCTGACAAACGCCGATATACAAACACGGTGAGAGCGTCACCGCCTCGTAATATATTGTATAGGAGTTTATAAATTTCATTGGGTGGACCCGGTGGAGCCGAAATCTTTCGACTTTCCATCAGTAATACCAAACACGGAGCTCAACAAAGAAGGCCCACCTTTGAGTGCGCATACCGAAATGAAACAGCGGCGCCCCGGGGGAACCCCAGGCCCAGGACCGGGGCTAACGAAAATATATATATTTTTTTATCCAGAGTTAATGGTCTACCATAAAGTCAAATATTGAATAGACTTAGATTAGGCGATATTCCTATTGAATTTTGACGTCATTTCATCAGGGTTGCCACAGAAATTGAAATCCTCAACTTCACCAACTTTTTATGGTAACTGGAAGAAGAAAAAATTTGTATCAATAACAGATATTGGTTTTTATTTAATTACTTTAAAAGATGAAAGTATGCTTTGGAAAATAATGTAATTCCCTATTATTGCATAAATGCGACTAGATCGCATTTGGATCAAAAAACAATTAATCATTTAAGATTATAGCGATTCAAGGCTAATGGTTTATCTGATAAAAATTTTCCTGACTTTATCTAAAATTTCCAATTTTTTTGTTTCCAACAATTTGTTTTAAAATATATTCTGCCATTTATTTAAAACTATCGTACAATTTCATAACTGTAACGGTTTAACATTCACGCCATAATAATATTTTAAAATATAGCTCCTGCAATATAATTTCTAATAACTACGTCGCACGAGACATAAGTCCCAATTCGTGATATTTCTGGCATATTTCTAGCGTACCAATTGGTATATTTTTAAAAGGATATTTTGCCACATATTATCTTGTATATTTTTTAACGTAAATTCCAACATCATGTGGAGCAATTCCAGAGGCGTTTCGTTCGATCGTCCAGACGCCATCTGTTGAGTGTGAATCGCAACTTGAGAGAGGAGCCTGTTGTACATGTATATTATGTACGTGAGAGTGAGAGTGAGAGTGAGAGCGAGGGTGTTAGCTCACTAGCCTTGCCCTGGCCAAATGTTTTCCTGCTGGGCTGGTCTAGACGGCGACAAGATTGGGTGCTGGCCACCCCACCTCTTTTCGCTTCATCTTCGCCGCCAAGCGTTAAATGGTCCATAAGGTGTGTGGACCTAAACTACCTGAGTCTGTGTGACGCTCACCAGCAACACGATCAAAAGAAAAATACTAAGGAGGAGGAGGAGGAGGGGGGGGGTGTTGTTTGACCTTTCAGATCCATCGGGAATTTGTCAAGAGAGAAACCATCCTGACTGTCTGAACGGTCAAACCCTCGCCAATGGGCGCCAACTCTAGACATGGGCAGCGCCATAACACAAAAAGTACCAGATATGCACACGCGTTTAATTTCCAACAACAAATTCAAAAACAAAATTAAAAAATAATAATAAGATAGCATTTGGGAAGAAATGATGGCTCACAAACGTAGAATTCTAATTGCAGGAAATGATGATTCTTATAGTGTCAATTCAATTCAACTCAGTACCCTACTAGCAGCAAGTGATATGCCATGTGGTAGGGGGGTGTAATCCATTCCTTGAAATATTGTATTTCGGTTGTGTGTATTTAATACATTTCAAACCCCAGTTATAAATGATTAGTTTTCAACAGGTGTTGCCATCATTAGAAATCGTCAAAAAATGAATTGTTGCGATGCTAATTTAACGGCTTACTAAGGACTTTAATCAGCGATTTAAAAAAAAGAATAAGGACCAATACATGTATATGCACCTTGGTGTTTCAAAGTTATCAAACACAATGTTTATAAAATGTTTAAAACACTCATTGCCCAACTTTTTTTCTTGTTCACTGAATATTAATTTTGACGTAAACTAAAGAGCTAAAGGTATTATTTTAAAAATGGTATGGGGAAAAAATGTCCACGTTCAAAACACAATAATGAGGTTTTT
The DNA here is from genome assembly GCA_034700785.1 of Rossiulus vilnensis. Taxonomy (NCBI): domain Eukaryota; kingdom Metazoa; phylum Arthropoda; class Diplopoda; order Julida; family Julidae; genus Rossiulus; species Rossiulus vilnensis. The sequence goes on along the minus strand of JAQIXS010001197.1, from coordinate 12,499 downwards.
AATGAACAAACTTAGGTTATTTTTGGGGATGATACCCTGTCACTAACTACTCTTTCAGTTTAAAAACAAACGTAATGTGGGATAGGCCTACAAAAACTTAAAAACAATCATCAATACAGTAACTTCCGTAATTCTTCACATTTGACATGGAAATGTGAACCATTTGCCATCTTCGATGCAATACACGTTACATTCAGTGGCATGCATATAGCAATAATAATGGTCAGCAATCACGAAAGATGGGAGTTTCAGGAAAAGACATTCCGATGATCTTTGGATAGCATCAACTCTCTATCCTGTTCCTGTCCTTTCAAGACACTTCCGATCAACTTTCATTACTTAATTATCGCACACAAAAAAAAACCAAAGTTCCCAAGTCCAAGTTCCCATGTCACTTCCCATCTTCTGGTCCACGCCGGAGCAAAGCAAGACGTCCGTTCCTAAACTCTCGAGAGCGATTAGTACGCCTACCATTTATCTCTTCAGCGCCTAACAAAGGAAGTAATCGCCTTCCATCCCGAGAGCATTTAAAACAATTTTTTTTTTGCAACTGCCCAATACGTTTTGAGTAATTATAAGCAGTGGCTTGTGAGGATAATCTATGGGCCAATTACGCCGAGGGGAGTTACGGCACATACACCCGTCGGAGTGTTATGGATGATGATGACTGGGGACAAAAGTCCTTGAAATATTATTTGTGGCCACGTGCTACGTGCCGCCAATGGCGGCGCAGACAGACCCCCGTGCAGCCGGCCACTGCGACTGACCACTCAGCAATTCCGGACACGATCTCTCGCTTATGGTCAGCAGAAATAGGAGCGTGTACCTTATGCAGTAATGGCCTTCTTGGCTTTGCTTATCTCGCTTTTTTTATTTTTTAACTTCCCCTATTTTTTTCTCCACAAAATAACGGTTACGCTGCATAAATCACCAGAAATCCATTAGACGCTAACCCGATGCTGCGCGGCTTGTCCAAATTGATAATCATCGCCCAGAACCCAAAAAATAAAATAAAATATATAAAAAAAACGTTTGCGGTAATGGCCCACACAACTGGTCAGCCGCAAAAAGAAATATAAAAAAAACATTCCTGCTGCATTGGTGACGAAGCTAATCTGGTGCGAGAGAGCACCATTAGAGCTCGATTTTCTCCCCTCATGAAAACATATTTGAAACATCATTAGTTGAAACTGACATTATAAATGTCTTCGAAAGTCTTCGTGTACTTGAACGTGCATGTTTATGCGGGTGTATATGTGCAAATATCTCGCAAAATTGGTGGCACGTTCTTGAGATGTCCAAATACATTGTTTTTACATGTACAGGTATACATAAATGTAGTTGATGGTAGTATTTTGTCAGTTAAATTTGTTGAAATATTCAGCCTTTAAATGAAATTTGAAGTCGGTCATGATCTTGAAAATCATTAGATGTTGGTAGCCATCAGTATAATCAGTACATGTACAGCAAGATATCAGTGCAAATATACTGATCATATAGGCCTACTGATATCAGTAGTCCTTAAAACCAGTATATATAATGATGTCAGTATAGAATCATACTGATATCACTAAGATTTTACTGATATCGGAATAAAATCATACTTATAGCAATAGAGAATAACACACTGATCTTTAGGCACTGATCTCCAGGGCACTCAGATAGGAGTGGGAAAGTGGTTTTAAAACTCATGATGCAAATAATGCAATACTTAACATCCCTCAACAACATGTTGACATCTCCATGAAACCTATTTAAGATGCAGGTAAGCCACACGAGTAATTTTTGTAGGTAAATGAAACTAAATGAACGATGCATCTTTGTATGCAGAAAACCAGACAATAAAACGAGTAGGTGGTGAGTGAGGGTGGGGGAGAGATATGCCTGCCAGTTCAAATTAGGTGAAATGGACAACATTATTGGTGGAATTAATATAGATCGTAAATCCGTTTAACACGACTATAATCCAGCCGTCGAATTAGTCCAAGTTTTCCTATTCGAGTTTTGGTTTTTTTTTGGAGTTTCGCCTCCCTCAGCCGATGGGTTTTCGCCCATTGTTGGTCGAAGATGGGCGATCAGCGCAGATTAGGCAGTCCATGAGTGAAGGCAATAATACGCGGGGAGGACCCAAGTGGAGAAAAGACAAGGGACGATAAAAAAAAGTGTTATGTCAAGATCAAAGAAATGGCCGAACAGTAATGGAAGAGATAATAAGATATGCCGAGTGTTGCCTACAAAGACAATTGCGTCGAAGAGGGGGGTACAAGGGGGGGATCCAAAAGAAGAAGAAGAAGAAAAGACCGTAAGGGGAGGGGGTAAGAAAGAGAAAGGTAAAAAAAAAGGTGCAAGTATGCAGATGAAGACCACTGATATAACATTATTGAACCCCCATAGGTCCATATTTATATATTAATGCGTAACATGATCCCTGGAGGGCGCTGAAGAGGCCGCTCTCGTCTTTTATTACCTGTCATAAATGAGCGAGTGATTAGATCAGGTCCAACCTGTATTTCATTAGAAAAATGGCCTCACCAACAAATGCCAATGCCTTCTCCTCCTCTTCATCCTCCTGAAGCATGGCCGGAAAAACGGCATCTGCAGAATTCTCATTGGTCGTGCCACCCAATTGCTTAATTGCGTTACACAAAAGTCACCCATAAATCAATAAGTAGTTTTAGCCAGCTTCAATTCACGCTACCTGTTCCTGACCATCAATTGCAGTTCCTGGAGAAATTCCTCCTTATACATGTTGTCCTTTCCGGTCAAGTCTCAAGAGTGGACACCAATTCGAAGAATGCTTCATTCGAATTTTTTTTGAAAAAAAAATTCTCGAACGCACGCACGCACGCGCACGTCGTTCGAGAACAACCAGTCGCGCGTGCTGGCGTTCCATAAAGGAGCGTAGCCATGGCAACCATGATCAGCGTCCCACGTGCGAATGAGATTAGGGGCCGTCCATAAACATCGTCCATCTAAGGTTAGCTAACCTGGGGTTATCTATAACCGCAAGTTAAGCTATAGGTTGATAGGTTTTTGTTGCACCATGTTGTAAACATGGAGATAGCCTGTTGCAGCTAGGAATTCTGGAAAACTTGCGTTATATTACCTACCTTAGGTTAACCCTGCCTATCATTCATAATAATTACCTTAAAAAATACATTTTTATGCTCACGCATGTTGAGTTAGGTACATGATGACGTAGGTGGTTGTTATTGACGGTATAATATGGATGTCACCTTTTACATCATTTTCTCAATATTTCTTTTTCGTTGTCATCTTCAGCACATTTGCTCTTCATCGATTGCCACCAGACATTTGGCTGGATTTTTTTAGACGTTTTCATTTTGTTTTGTCATGCGAAGACCACCTAGTCGTCTTATGAAGAAAAAAACAACAACTAAAAAGTGAATGTAGGTCTAAGTCAATTAATTTGGGGAGGATGAAATTTCGGAAGTCTGGGCAGGATTAACAGGAAACGAGCAACGCTGCCTCCACACTTGAGCAACGGAGCATTTAGTTTACAAATCCTCCCAATAAAAAAATAAATAAATAATAAAATTGTAAAGAATTGTAAAGAAATCCTTAAAAATAACTGCTGAAGCAGACGGTCCACATCGAAACAAGATTTACATTTTATAACATGTATTTTAGAATGAAAGATTGGTTTTAAAGACGTATTTTGCAGCTTTCAAAAACACTTAAATGCATTAAAAAAATTGTCCACGTTTTGATGTCCACATTATAGCAAAAACATTATTCAAGCTTAAATGTCAATTACTTAAAAGTCAGGTGGTCGTAGTTATGAGCTTATCATTTGCATGTTGCTAAAAAATACGACACTCCTAATTAATACACGTGAAATCGCGTGGCGGCATTTCCGTTTTTCATCATCATTAAATGCGATTAATAATTCATGAATTTCATGTCTTGCAGCCTGACAACTTCAACAAACAATGTCTAGCCAGCAAAAATCTACAGTGTATTCATTTTTTTAATTTCTAACCATAAATCAGTTTTTCGGGAAGTTCGCCAAGTTTTGACTGGTCAAACTCTCGGTCGCATTTATCAATAATAATAATAATAATAATAAAATAATAAAAAAAATCATTTCACATGTATTAAAAGTTTTTTTAAAAAACTGGCGGATGTCAAGCGGTCATCGCTGGCGATGACCGTCGGAGTAAACAAAAGCAGGGTTTGATGAGCTCAGAATTAAGCCTTTTTTAAAACAAAACAAATTCGAAACAATTTTGTTTTTCTCAAAATAAACCGATTCAGCAGATGCATCCAGAAGTAATTGTCTTATAACATTATTTTTAACATTTCGATTCGGTAATTTCGTGGTTTTCGGTTGTTTAGTTCAGTTCAGACAAAAAAACAACAACTGGGAAATGATTTTTTGAAAACACAAATCTTAATAAAAGTTTTATAGGCATTATCATCGTTATCTAAAGTATAAGAGAGCATAGCGGGAGCTTCCATTATGAAAAAAAAAAACCAAAAATTGAAAATTACCGTTAGTTTCTTTAAAGTTCATTCAAAACTAGTTTTAAATTGATGGCATTCCGATTTGACATCATTTTGCGCTAAACATTTGCACTGGTTTTTTTAAAAAAAACCACTAGCATCTTTTTGAATTTCGCCGCAAATTTTTTTTTCGGTATTTTTTTTTATTATTATTCTTTGTCAAAATGAATGGGTGATTTGCTGCTGTACATAATCGGAGATGTTTGTTCAAAACGGCATTTTCCAAAATAAAATAAAAAAAATTCCGTTGTTTTCGTGCCCTGTACTTATCCCTTTCCGTGTTTAGGGCTAGGCCACCCTGGTCGAACCTCAGTTCTTGGCACTTACCCCCTTTTCCCCCTCGTTCCAGTGCAATTGTACCTCCGAACACGCGTATAATGGCCGCCGTAATTACAATGGCGGCGTTAGTCACCCAAAAAATCAGAAAACTTCACGGAGTGACAGGAAACCGGGCACGAATTAAAAGAATATATATTATAAGGTTAGGTGGTTATTGTCTGACCGTAATCACGGTTTTGGAACGGCGAAAATTGCCGGCTTCTGCTTTGTTATTTCGCTAAATCGTAAGTGTGGTTTGTTTGCCTTTTGAATAAACCCAATTATTCGCGGTCTCTCTCTCTCTCTCTCTTATATTCACGTCTATATTTGAGAGCTGACATTTCGTAAAAACCGAGAGCTCGACACCTTTTTATTGCGGCCACCTGTTAGCGCCGCCATTGCCGGTTGTTCCGAGTGGAAATTTCGCACGCAAAATACTCGTAAAACATGCCTTTTTAATCGTGTTACAAACACGAACACTTCGCGTGACAACAGCCTCAGTTGTTGTTGTTGTTGTTTTTGTTTTTTGTCATGGTGAAGTGCAATTGCATGATAAACGCTTAAGAGACGTTGAGAACAGTGTTTTGGTATACGTGACAACCTAATTAATTACTCGTTTTATCCGAAATGCGTTATGTACCGATTAAAATAACAAAGTTACGATGGTATGACAACCGGAAGTACTAATGGAACGAAGTTTAATGGAAGAAAAAAAAAGTTGAATACGGTCATGTATGGGCTTTTGATGTACTGGCATCAGTATAAAATCACGACCATACATGCTCATATTTTTGATGTTTAATAATGGCTTATACATGCATATGCTAAAACTGAAAATTACCAGGTGCCATTCTTTTATTGTACAAGATCAGTATGATCAGTAGGCTACAAATACGCTGATCATATACCGATATTAGTGAAAAAAATCAGCGATATCACTAACCGTACTGATTTTAGTGCCGAAAACCACTATAATACCGACACCACTAAGCACACTGATATACTGATATCAACAGTTCCAAACACTAGCATATACATGTACAGTATATAGTGATAGCAGTATAAAATCACAGTGTTATCAGTGTAAAATAATACTGATCTTCTCTCCAGGGTTACCATTATTCCTATTGAAAACTGAGCATCAATCGATGTAGGCCTACATTGATCAGGTACTTGGCAAAAGACCACCGACTGCATGCATTTTCGTAGTGAAAAGTCAATGTCGTGACAACATTTCTGACATCTTCATTTCGAACACGTGTGCTGTCCACGTAATGGATTTCTCGAAATGCATAACATGTAATTGCCAAAATAAGACACGTCCTTGTTAAGGGCGTATGTAAAACTGGGTGTCGATAAGTTCATTTTCATGTGGGATATAACTGGACCACATTCCTGAATGGGTAGCAGAGACCATCGGCTACTTTGAAACCAGGGGTGGACAATTTGGGGAGCAACGAGTGTTACTGAACATTGTACGTGAAGCCATGCACGGTGAAATGTCCAAGGTGTGTGTCTGGACACCCACGTGTCCGCATTGTTTACGACGGATCAATGCATTGTTTTCCCTCTGGTTGACACATTTGACAAAGGCAATGTCTTTTCATCGTCATTATGCATTGTGATATGGACTGATAAAAAGTGCCATGGCGTCTTTGTTACAAGGACAGAGTTCATTGGCTTCTTTCGACATTTTTCTTATGTCTTCGTTGATAATCTCTCTCTCGAGAGTGGGTATGTGCCGATCAAACGATGAACACTTCTGTATCATCGTTGTATTTTAGTAAATTAAATGCATGTATCAAATTTACTTTAAAAAAATGTAACAAAAAGTGTTGAATTAAGTTGTAAGGCATAATGGAAGAAGTAGTAGTTTTGAAAAACATTCTGCCATAGTTTTTGTTGTTGTTGTTTGTTTTGGAAAATAAAGAAGTTTCGTGCGGAATTTTGACGAAATACGAATGCATTTTTAGACTGAAATTTCAGAATGAATTCACAATGAAATTTTAGCTGGAGAATATATTTTTTTTTTAAAAAAAGGCTCGAATTAAGTTGTGAGACATTATGGAAGAGATACACGAATTTTGCCACAAATTCTGGCAATGGGGCTTAGGTTTTTCAGATGAATTTTTATTTCGTTAAGTTTTGAAAAGTAAGGAGTTTGGTAAGGAAATTTGGCGAAATTTTAAGAAGTCTTCGTTGAATTATGCTGTAAGAAATAATTGAAGAAATACGTTAATTTTGCGAGAAATTCTGCCCTGAGAGTTCAGGTTTTTTACATATATTTTCACATGGATTTCACCACTTCACCATATTACATTTTTTTCTGACGATATGACTTGACTAATTGAATTAGAAATCAGGAATTGTTGCTCGGATTTTCAGGGATTTCAAGAACTTCCGGTTATGTTAAAATGTTAGAAGAAATACACAGGAGGTGTTTAGTAAGAAATCTGGCACATACATGTCTCACACCTGATGTTTATTTCGCATAAAATACAGTAATTCACGTCGATATATTTAATTGTAAAAATGGCTCAAAATAGGACCACTATAACGTGCTCTATGAATACCCAACTCGCAACAAAAACAATGAACGAAAAAATTTAATAAAAAAAAACAACAACCCGAGGGTGCATCCTAGGCAGCTTCCGTTAAAATTCCTTCAGATTCCTCCACATTCCTTTTACTAATTTAGCGGTCGACCCCTGACCGTTTCTGGTAATTACCACCGGTGTCATTTCTCATTTGCGGTCTGGGGAATTTTTTTTTTAAATTTTTTTTATCTACATTTCTGTCTTCCGAAATTTTTTTACTGGCCAGCGCCCGAAATGCAATTAAAAAGTTGACTTCCTGAACACTGGGCAGAGGCTCCTGGAGAGTTCTTGGAAGTGAGGACGAGGGGCATTATTCACGGATTGAGATGTGTATAATGGACAAGCGGCGTTGAAAAGACGATTAAATATATATTATGCGCCACCCTCCGACCCCCCCCCCAAAAAAAAAGCATGGACAAATTTTGTTTACGGCCAGTAGCTTTTGTCCAAAGCTTCCATTCCTCGAAGCCTGGGGTCCAGGCCATGCAACAGGTGGACACGATAGGACGAACTGACCACTGACCACTTGATGGGTAACTGATGGGTATCTTGATGGGTAACTGAGGTACCTCATCCTCCGGACACAGACATGGACTTAACACCAAATCCGTATTAGATTTTCAAATTTAGCCATTTCATTTCTGAAAACACACGAAATACACGCCTGATGATATTGCATAGTTAAGTTCCGTTTATTTATATAAAATTAAATTTAAATTTAACAAAAAAAAAAAAAAAAAAAAAACGTTTTTCGACCTCCTACAAGCTGTAAAGTAGTATAGTATAGTATAAACTATTTTGTAAATTTTAGCAACGAACCCTGCATTTATTTCATCGCATCTAACATTTTAAATTATTAAGAATATGCAGACATCGTTAATCGATTGATTTTCATTTTATAACGAACAAGACGATGAAAAGAAAAAAAAAACATCAACATCAAAAATAAATATTAACACAAACCTACAGAATAGATATATAAAATTATCATTTCGCCCCCAATTATCAGCAAAATAAATTTTACAAAATTATTTATTTTTATGTGAATTTGAATTATTATCATTTTTTAAAAATGTTCTCGTGTATTATAAAATAAAAAAATGGACCGGTCGTTGCTATAATGCCTGAAATTATTTACATATACATGTATATATTAATTTTGAATATAAATTAACAGGTTTTCCCAAATAGTTAGCTGGACGAATTTTTTCTCTTTATTTGGGGCAAATAATCATTACGTTTTACGTTCAAACAATGTTCATGGGTTTGCTTCATGGCCTAGGGATAAATGGTAGTTGCCTGATCGGTTAAGGAAACAGTGGTTATAAACTGATCGTAAAGTAATCGTCATCCAATAAACTGATGACAAACCGATATGATCACTGTTTACGATCTGAGGATATTTTTTTTTTAAAAAAAAGGATGCATTCCTTAGACAGACTACAATACAATGTAACAAAGAGCTTTTATCAGGCATCATTGTTGGTCTTAACTTTACGATGAGCACCGAGGTGAAACAATAAACAACAAGTTTATCAGTCATCTGTCCGATAACCATATATAATGTATACCTTATCTGGTCACACTAACAGATGGTAAAGTCTTTATCACTAGTTAGTTCGAAAGATGCCAGCTTCACGTCGATTAGATCATTATTTTGACAATGCAAATTTAAATTTAGTTAAAATATTCAGCATTTTTAATGAAATATAAGTTGTTGTCCTTATCAGAGGACTTAGTGGCATTTTAATGACATTTCTGCATGAATATTCCAAAAACAGTCATCAATCGTCATTATAAACTTAGTGAATCTTGATTTATTTTTTTGCCAAAAAAAAAAATATACCAGTTTCCGCCATACCTTCTGGGAAAAATACGTCTTAAAAGTACTGATGCGAATCGCTTTTATTCATTAAAAATGCAACCGATCAGACCGAAATTACCCTCTGGATAGAAACAGAAAATGAAATACTTTCACAGCTTTGTAAAACTTTAAAAAGTTGGAAACACTGTATGTGGGTGGCATTTCGTGGCTGCTTAAGTGTTTAAACGCTTTGTTAAAAAAAAAGATAACAAAACAAAAAAAACAAAACGTACAGCTATGTTTTTCACACGTAAAAATGCTCAATTTTAAAACTGTTTGAGAGGAAAAAAGTGAGGCGAAATAATGACAGGAAGTAGATGGGACATTAATGACAGGCATTTTGTTTCAGTAATCACAGGCGCTTCCTCATGGCCTTTGGTCCCAACACCCCACCCCCTACCAAAAAAAATAAAAAATAAATTAAAACAATAATAATAATTGCATCGTAGTTCACAATTTCGTTGGGTTTCTGACATGAAACCATTAAATTTTCATGTTTTAATAACAAAATAAAAATTTTAAAAAGATTTTAATTTGTTAGTAAAACGAGGAATTTTTTGTATCATTGGAATTACTTCGTTTCACAACTTACTTCAAGAATAAGGTAGCATCAAAAAGTATAATTTTTTTTCAAAATGGCCTTATAACAGGCCATATATGGGATTATATATGCCGTACATGGCCATATACTGACATGGCAACTAGCTAAAGTCATATATGGTTGCATGTCATACAGGGAAGTCCGTTTTTTCCCTGCAAATTATAATCTTTCCTGCAACCAAATACTACCTGTCAAATATTTGTCATTTTTTTTTTTTTTTTGCTTCACCCCCTGTCCTCGTGCCTTTCACTGGGGGGTGCGAAGCGAAGAAGCTGAATAATAGCCAAACAAGATAATCGTTTTATGAGCAATTCGTGACACGAGAATAAAAATTTGGTTTGAAATTAACAACGGAGCAAAAGTAACCCAACTTGGCCAATAGCCTAATATAATAAACTGTCGAAACACATGTTAACCACACCGACAAATGGTGGGTAAACACGAGGATTTAAAATGTTTATTGGAGGAGTCCAGAGTCCAGCCAACTCCCATTTAAGTTAAAAATAAAAATAAAAATAGAGGAAAATAAATAATAAATAAAAAAACGTCTTTATTCGACCAAGTTGATTAAGTTAAAAATGAAAATAAAAATGGAGGAAAATAAATGTGTTTATTCGACCAAGTTGATTAAGTTAAAAATAAAGATAAAAATGGAGAAAAATAAATGTGTTTATTCGACCAAGTTGATTAACATTTACGATTTTTTAACGCAATCTTTAAAACACTATCAAAGCAGGCTAATGAAAATACAGCTTGATGTTAAATTTTTTAGCAGAAATATGAGCACTATTTTTTAATTTACATTAAGACATCAAGCTTCTGGAGAGACTGAAATCTGCCAATAAAGATCACTGATGCACAAAATTGTACGTGATTATGACATATTTCTAGGTCATTTTTTTAGGAATGGTCATCACCATTCTGTTACATAACGTCACCCATTGGTCATTCTTTTCCCACTTAATGACTTTTTCAATAAACTTAACGTTTTTTTGTATAATTTATGTTTTTTTATAACTAAAATAGCTGAGACCCTCGTCAACGACCAATTCCTACCCTGGTGAAATAATCTATATATATGATTTAATACCGATATCACAATATATATATAGTGATTTTTTTAGACTACTGACATCAGTAGAGAGAGAGAGAGACCCTTATGGCTACTGTAAGATACGTTCATTACAATAAAAGATATTCAATAGAATGAATGTAAGTGGATAATACGAATAATCATTTTTTTTTAAAAAAAATAGACATTCATGTATATAAAAACACAATAAACATATGAGTATGCTTAGTGAAATCTATATCATTTTACAGTGATATCACTGGGATAAAGTGTTTTTTTTATATACTGATATCAGTTTGCTTAGTGGCGTCGCTACGATAACATTAGTGGTCACTACATACATATATTCTGTGACATATAGTGGTGGATATCACCGTATATGAAACACATACTTTACTAAATGTCTTTAATGATGAAAACGAGAAGGACGTAAATTTCGGTTATGTCACAATGTCTTCGCTTCATTTAACTGCCTCACTTTGAATTTGTTTTTGACAAACTGACAAAATATGGTATTTATAAGTGGGGATGGGGTGGGGGAATAACTGACAAGAAATTGGGCGCATGCCATCCATGGCACTTACGCCATGTCCTTGTTAGATTTCACTCGATGTAACGTTTGTTTTAATAAGAATGTCTATTGATCCATTATAAAACCGTTTTTTTGGCACAGGCCTCCAATGATCACCTGACAAATCGGTTTTGCCTACGAAATTCAAAAGAACAAAAGAATTCTTTGTTAATTATTATTTTTCTGGGGGGGGGGGATTTTCCACTTCCAAATCGTCTCTGGTTTTCTCCAGAGATTTCTGCTCTGTGCATCAAGGATTCGCTGCCAGATCCCAAAATCCCAACCTTTAAACTTCCTGCTAATTTTCCAGCCCAACACTCTGCTCAAGTCTCTCTTCCGTTTCTATTTCCACGCCCGGCGACAAAAACAAAACAAAGGAATCTAAAAGTGAATTGTGTCAAGGATCCTGCGTTCAAAACGAGGCTCATTTACCTTATTTCTTGAACGCTGTCACGGGATGGCAGCCAGCCCAACCAACCAACCAACCAACCATCCTCTTACAATTTTCAACAGTGATATATGTGTGTGTATGTGGAGGAGGACTGGGAAAAACACCAGGGACTAATTATAATTAGACGACATTTATCGATTATTCGAGTTTAATTAGGAGCCACTTTGCCCTTTCGTGTTTGGGATGTCTGATTAATAGGATATTAGGCGATGTAAAACTTAGTTTTATATATATATATATGTATACTAGTTTCATACTGATTAGATACGATTGTGGTAAATTCGTGTTAAGGAAACTTTAAATTTCCAAAATTAAGATCAAGTGGTATTACTTCAAGATGGCTAAAATGTTATTTGTAATCATGTTTGTGAACATTTTCACGAAGCTGACTAAATCCTCTTCCTCTGACATTTTTTTTTTAAAATTGAGGAAATACACTTTCAGTATTCATGATAATTGTAGTAATTTTTTACTACAAGTTTGCTGTTAGGATATTTG